>MU224636.1:1504329-1538334 GCA_018584345.1 Thuja plicata | reverse complement strand
CTTCATATTTCACTTGCTTATGCTATTCTAAGATTGACCAATACTAGTGTCCCTACTTTCAAAACTTTAATCAAGGATTTGTGTAGTGGACTTATTGTTCTCTTAGATTATGTGAAGAATTTGGTAGGTGATACTTCATTGCCTAATCTTCCTAATCCTACCCATAACCTTCCTAATCCAATCATTTCTAATAATCCCATTCTTCCATCTTCCATCCCTAGTTCTTCTCATACTTTTAATAAAGCTCAGACTATGGTACATGATGAGGATGTGCAAGCATTTCTAGACTTACCTTCTCCTTATCCTATCCATGGTGATAATAAAGGAAAATCCAAAGAAACTTCTCCTATAACCATTATTCCACCTTATACAACATTATTTCATGAGCATCATAATCAATCCTCTCCCATAGATGCTATGCAAGATAGGTATACTACTAGATACACTATGGTACATAAACAAGGTTATAAGGGTTTAGGCCTTGGTGTTAATGAACATGGCATTAAAAACCCGATCAATGTATCTTCTAAACATGATATGCATGGTATAGGCTATTCATCTTCTCAAATTCATGTGGCTGATATTAATTATCATCCTCCTCTTGATATTCTTCTTCCAACACCTACCTTAGATCATCCTGATACTCCTCAAGATGTGGCTAAGAAAGTATATGTTCAGTTAATGAATTCCAAGAAAGAAAACTTTAAACTTATTCCAAAAAATGCTTTATATAAATACAAATGTCCTTTCCACAATAGTAATAAACATTTACTTGTTGATTGTGTGCATTTCAAATTATATGTTAGAGATAGATCTTCTCATGGAATTATATCCTATTCTTGAGCGGTATTACAATTTCTTCATAATTTTGACATAGGGCATTCCCCTCATTCTTCTGCAAATTAGACTCTATTTTTCCTTCTTGTCTCTTAAAACCGGGGGGCAAGAGGTATTCTATTACAATCTTATAAGATCCATTATATTCTTAGCATGAATATTGTTTTGAGTATAATTGGTTATTCTTTCTACATTCTATTCTTATAACTTCTTACACTCATGATATTCTTTCTAGGACATTTGTTTTGTAAGGATATCTCTTATTTTTATAACTTTTATATAATTTGATATATCCTTTGCCATCATCCCTGGGGGGCAAGGTATTTATCTCCTTCTACCTCTATCTAAGGATCTACTTTCGTTAGCTTAGTGGAATTTGTTTATATTGAAAACATTATTTTCCATATAAAGATCTATGTTTCGACCATTGATACCCTCTTATTAGAGAGGTGATTGTCCTAGGTCATTACCTCTTCTTTATTTTGCAAATTATGTTCTTTATAAACTCTTTCCCTTTCTTGTTGGTTAGAGTTTGTATCCTTCATTCCAAGATTCCTCATCCTCTTCACTACAAGGGGCTTGATGATTGAATCTGGGGTCCCTCTCACTTTTCAAAGATGATATTTTATCCTAAGAACTCCTCTATGGAAAGGGCTCTTGTTGAAAAGATCTCTTCCTCTTTGAGGATCCTTTTTCCATAAGTGATATATCCATTTCATGATTATCTATGTTCTGGGATGTAAGGATCAAAGCTCTTCGCTAAGAATATGATATACATTGTTGTTAAGCTAAATATCCCCTTACCTTGTGAAGTAGGTATCCTCTTTCTCTTCCTTATCGTGCCTAGTGGGTAGCCATGATAAGGAGGGGGGCATATATAGGGTCACCCTTGTACCATAGTTTACATTTATTTACATTTTATAGCATGATAAATCCTTGGAAGGTAACTTACACAAGTTGCTAAATCCTGAAAAGACACGCACCCTTTTTATTTTGCAATATGTTAAATCCTCAAAAGGTAACACACATAAGTTTCTAAATCCTGAATGGACACTCATTTTATATTCCATAGTGATACAAGAATGTGGATCTATGGATATTTTCAAAAAAAGTCGTAAGAAGATGCATTTACAATTAGAAGTATAGTTTATGGGTGAACCTCTTGGGGGATCTCCATCCTTGGTGATTCATAGTAAGGTGGGCATCTTACTAGGTGAGGTAATCACTATCTCTTCTCTCTTTTTCTTTCATGCTAGTAGGATTAGATCATGAAGCTATGTTATCGATAGTGTTGTTCTTGTCTTACTGAGGTAGTCATGTATGTTCTCTATGATTGAATTCTCTTTATCTTCCATATCTTTATGTATGAATGTTGAGTTATAATCCTTTGTCTAATGACTCATGTCTTTGACTTAGTGATATTCTACTTTGTTCCAGTCCACTGGGATCTTGTCTCTAACTTTACCATGAGCACGTTTGATTTTTGTACTCCTGCTAAAGTGGGGGCTTAATGTATCATCTTAAAATGGAAGCACTTCCATGTTCAAAGAATTTATCCCTCCTTATGGGATGTATTTGACCTCGATCACATCATCCTCTTGTTTCTGCATCATCCCCCCTGATCTGCCTTTTTGTCTACCATTTTTTGACCTAATTTTTGCATTCTAGGATACAGACCTGTGTTTCTGGGATTTAGGGACAGGGTTGACCTCCTAGGATAGGGTCAACCTCATCCCTTACCTAGGAAAGGGTTGAACTTTGCCCTATCCTAGGATAGGGCTGACCTCGATCCTATCCCAGGGTCCAAATCCGGGAAACTTTTGGTTTCCCGGATGTCAGTCCTCACAAAAAGTTTCCTCCCGCTTCCGGTCGGCTGTTTCGGGCTTCAAAGCATGGATTCCTAAATTATATTTAATATAGGTCCTCTCCTAGGGGTAAAGGATTTAATGGTGATTTAATTATCCTATGTAGGCCTCCTTAGAATATTGTGCCCTAGTTTCATATAAAAGGAAGCATTTCTCTCTCATTTTCTAAAAGTCTTCTAAGTGCAAAAAATCTCTAATCAAGATTTTGTCAAGAAGAAAAAAGGTTCAAGCATCCATTTCAAAGCTCTCAAGGTGTTCAATTCTTCCTCTCAAGCATTCAAGTTCTCCATTGAAGATCAAGGATTCAAGCTTTCAAGCCTTTGAAGGGATTAGGTGCAAACATTCAAGATTCATCATTCAAACCCTAGATCTAGCCATCATGGTGGTGTGATCTTCCGTCAAGATTCTTTGTGAATCTTCAAGGCTCTTTCATCATCTCTTCAAAGTGGATTTCAAGCATACAATCATGGACGTTTATGGTTCCTATTGAGTTCATGATTTCATATTTACATACTTGCATACATTTGAATTTCAATTACATATCTATTTGAGTATCATAGCTTCATTGTTAGATTCAATTCTACTACTTGCTATCATTCTATACTTTATTGATTTCAAGGTTAATTCCTAAATTAGGGTTTGACTAAGGAAAACCCCTCCCCCACAACAAACAAACCTTTCTTTTTGTAGGTACAGGTTTGGGAGTGTAGATCTAAGACCAGATCTGGATACCCTTTTCAGTCTTCTTTCGAATAGCTCAAATAGGGACACTTTCAGATCTGTGCAGGACAGGGTTGGAATTTGTGGTATAGGGTCGACCTTTTTCATAAGATGACATCAGAATGGAAAAATATGTCTGTGTTTTGTTCATCTCTATGTTCTGGTTTGGGATCAACTGTCAGATTTTCCAGAAATAGTCTACAGACCTCAGAAAATAGCAATCTTTGATCTGCAATTTTGTAAGGTTAGTTCTTCCTCCTATCCTTTTCAATTACTATCACTAAGCATATTTACTTAATCAATTTATAGAATTTAAGATCCCCTTTCTTTTTCTCTTTCTAAATAGTTGATTCACTTATGCATTAACCCTTTTACTTGGGTTGATCAAATTGGATCTTCTATTTGTGTATTTGAGGGTGAAAGAAAGGAACATCTTATCTTCCCCTAATCACAATTACAATATACAAACAATATCAAACTCAATTAAATGTAAAGTAGGGTTAAGTAATTTAACACACTTTAAGAAAATCAAACAACAATTAATAAATAATCTCCTTACCCCTTTTCACCTCTTTACACTTTTTATACCATGATCCTACACATACCCATATATTTGTTTCTTTTTTCTTAGTTTAAGCCATCATTTCTGAAAGATAGGAAGTATTAGTATCAGATTGTAATAGAAGAATACGTGTTAAGATATTTGATGGTAGGTCTGTGACCTGGCATGTATGAACATCATTCTATAATTCATTTGAATGTATATGGCCAAAACTAGGAAGGCCTTATGGCTCGACATATATTGAGTTTGATCAATTAATGAAAAGTATATGTTTTTTCTTTTCTCCTTGTGTTGTTGCTTCCTCATTTTGTATTTGCAAGCTAGTTTGGTATTTGGCAGTGCCTTTGGCCCCACTACCTACCCTCCTTGCATCAGGTGGTATCAGAGCAAAGGTGAGATCTAGGTTCCTTCTTGTAAGCCATAACCCTAGTTGGTTGATATTGTTGTGGGGTAGAAAATTATGATCTGACATACAATTGTAGAGGGTTTCAAGATGGTTCGTGGGAGAGAAAATATAGATCCAGGTCTAGCTGATATGCTAAGATAGATGGCTACTAGATTGCAAGCTATTGATACAACCCAACACAGAGGAAGACATCTTGAAGATGTCAGTGGTGATGAATTGGAGGAAGTACAAGGAAAAGATGCACCTACACCTGTCATGGATCAGGAAGAAGAGAGATTCCTGCAAGCTTTGACAAGTTTGAAATCCATGCCTCAGTTTAATCCTCCTAAGTATAGTGGAAAATTGCATTCTGATGAATTTTTAGAATGGATAATTGAGATGGAAAAGTACTTTGAGTATGAAAATGTATCAGAGGAAAAGAAAGTGAAGATTGGAAGCACAAAGCTGAAAGGTGATGCATCCTTGTGGTACAAGCATCTGCAATTGGATTGGAAGAAGAAATGTTAAGACAAGATCAAGGTATGGGATGAGATGATAAACAAATTGAAAGGGAAGTTTCTACCTTGTGATTACCACACTAACCTAATTCGGTGAATGCAAATTTTGTAGTAGAAAGATAGCCCGGTAAAAGACTATACTGACAAATTCTATAGATTAGACATCAGATCTAGATATGTTGAAGATTAAGTAGAAAGAATAGAAAGATATCTGAATGGATTAAGAAGTTCTATAAAAGATGATATTATCTTGGTTAAGATGGAAATCATTAAAGAGGCATATAAGTTTTCCCTAAAAGATAAGGAGAAATTAAACAAGAGATATGAACAAAGACAAAGAGGTAGAGGTGGTAGATTCCCTAGAGGAAGAGTTAGATCTCATGGTGAAAATAGTAGATCTGAACCAGACAAGTCAATTTCAGACACATATCAAGACAAAGGAAAGACTAAATGGAAAGGTGGAAGTTCATACTGAGGAAGGGGAAATTACTCCTAAGGTGGTTATAGCAGAAGAGGGTTCCAAGGAACTTGTTACAATTATGGTGAAGAAGGACATCAATATTTTGAATGTATACATGCAAGCAAGAAATTCGGTAACAAAAAAAATGCTTTGGTGCAAGAGGATTCACCAAATGAACCTAAGAAGGAAGGAAATCTCATGAGATCAGAAGGATACTATGGAGTGAGAAAGATAAGAAAGATCCTATCAAGAAGAGTTTGTTTAAAACTAGATATAGAGTTTTAGAAAAAGTTTGGAAGGTGATTGTTGATAGTGGAAGCTAAAATAATATGGCATTTGAAGAAATGGTCACAAATTTGTAGTTGGAAAGAATAAAGCACCTGAAGCCCTATTAGATCTCATGGATCAAGGATGAGAATACATTAATGGTGAGTGAATAATGTTTTGTGAATCTGAAAATTGGAAAGTATTATGATAAGGTGTTGTGTGATATTATGCCAATGGATTATTGTCATATTTTGTTGGGTAGACCTTGGCGATATAATAGACATGCGATACATGATGGAAAAGTGAATATATATACTATTTGGGTTGATGGTAAGAAACTAATTTTGTTACGTTTGGTTGAAGAATCTATTGGTGAGATTTGTACATCTGTGAAAGTTTGTTTGATGGAAGGTAGACAGTTTGTTAAGGATTTGAAAAGAAATGACAATTTTTATGCTTTGAATCCTAACAAACTGAGTAAGAATACAAAAGATGAAATTCCTACAGAAGTTGAGAAATTACTTACTGCGTACAAGGAGATCATTTTAGATAATGTGCCTGGTGGTTTTCTACCAATGAGAGATATTAGTTAATGTATGGATCTAATTCTAGGAGATAGTTTTCCAAACAAGGCACCACATTGGTTAACACCAACTGAGAATGAAGAGCTTAACTGAAAAGTTCATGAATTTATGAACAAGGGTTTGATCAGAGCGAGTTTGAGTCCATGTGCAGTACCAGCTATATTGGCACCTAAAAAGAATGGATAATGGTGAATGTGCACTGATTGAAGAGTAATCAACAAGATCATAATGAATTATAGGTTTCCTATACCGAGGATGGATGATATAATGGATTGTTTGAGTGGAGTGAAATATTTTACCAAAATTGATTTGAAGAGTGGGTATCATCAGATTAGAATCAGAGAAGGTGATGAATCGAAGACTTATTTCAAGACAAAAGAAGGTTTGTATGAATGCTTGGTTATGCCTTTTGGTTTAACTAATGCACTGAGTACATTTATGAGGTTAATGAATGGGTGGTCCCACAACAGTGGGTTACACATTTTTTCCTAAACATACATTGAAGTCTACATTTTTAAAATAACTTTAAGATTCAAATGCATATTATGGTTAAACCGCTTGAAATCGGAAGATGAAGTAAACTAGAGTCTTTTACAATTTTTTGTCTAGATTCTAAATATTTTGTTTTCTTTTTTTTTTTTTTTGATTTGAATGGTTTTTCTTTTCTCCCATGAAAACTTCTATGTTGCTGAAAATGTCATTTTCAAAAAGTTACATTGACCACATAGAGCATAACTTTTTTTCTAAAATAGATATCAACGTGATTCTTTTGAATTTGGTTTTTTCATATCCATACAAAGGGAATGCAAGTGGTTTGATGACATTATCATGATTATTGCATACTTTATAAATGTTTGAAGTAGAGTAAACCATAATTTTTACATACCTTGGCTGCATAGCTTATAACTTGTTGTGTATTTATCAAAATTCAATTTTTTTATTTGATAGAAAGTAGACTTGAAGATAGAGGGAACTGTTATTTCTCAAAAAAAAATTCCTCTTTCCTACTATTTTTCATTGACTGTCAAACTTGGAGGTTTATATTCTATAAAAAACCTACATTAGATGCACGTAAAAAAAATAGACCTAATTAATTCAAAAATTGTCAAATCTATATTCATTAAAAAGCTCATTCAGAGTACTTGTGCTATGCAAAATGATGTCTCAATATGCTTCCATTTGTGCCCTATGCTTGAGACCCGAAGCCATGAAAACTTTAGATTTGTGTCAACCTCTGCAAATGGCCTCTAATCAGAGACTTTCTATAGAAACTACTTTTGATAGAAAGTATTTTTGATCAAAACTACTTTATATCGAAATTATTTAACTATTATCACCCTTAATCAAGGAATTTCTATCGAAAGTACTTTCTAAATCCGGTTACTTTGCGAATTTCAGGAGGAATTTCTTCCTCCAAAAAAGTGTAACCCACTATTGTAGGTTCACCTGAATGAAGTTTTGAAGAAATTATTGAGTAAATGTGTAATTATATACTCAGATGATATTATGATATTTAGTAAGACTAGAGAAGAGAATTTGAAGCATATAAGATAAGTATTGCAGAGATTGAAAGAGGAAAAGTTGTTGATAAATCTGAAAAGTGTTCCTTCATGAAAGAAGAACTTGTGTATTTAGGTTATATGATTTCAACTGATGGTTTGTAGATGGATCCTAAGAAATTTGAAGCTATACTTAGTTGGCCTACACCTGATAATGTAAGTGAGGTAAGATAATTTCATGGATTGGTAAGTTTTAATAGAAATTTTATCAAAAATTTCAGTTCTATTTGTAATGTCTGACTAAGACAATGAGAGGAGATAAAAGAGAATTAAAATGGGAAAATAGACTTCATAAGAGCTTTGAGAATTTGAAGTATAAGGTTGTTGAATTACCTGTGTTATCTTTACCTAATTTTAATAAGGTATTTCAAGTTGAACATGACGCAAGTGGAAGTGCAATTAGAGTTGTGTTGACTCAAGAACGTAAAAATGTTGCTTTATTTAGTGAAAAGTTGAATGATGAAAAAGGAAATATTATGTCTATGGTCAAGAGTTCTATGCTATTGTTCAAGCTATGAAGAAATGGATACAATCCTTGATGCTGAGTGAATATGTGTTGTATATTGATCATAAGGTTTTACAATATTTGGGTAGTTAGAATAAATTGAATAAGAGACATATGAAATAGGTACAATATTTGCAGAGTTTCACATTTGTGATTAAGCATATGAGTGGAGTTTCTAACCAATTTTCTAATGCATTGAGTAGAAGACCTTTGTTGGTAGAAATGAGAATTGAAGCTCTTGGTTTTGATGATATGAAGAATTTGTATGAAAATGATCCTGATTTTTCTGAGCAGTGGAGAGTGTGTAGAGCACCTATTCCAAATCAATCAAGTAAGTATGAAGACTATTTCATTTAGGAAGATACCTTGTTATGTGTTTATAGAGTATCTCTATCTCTCTCTCAAGCCTTTTATTATGGTTCACGTAACCCATACACTCTATGTAAACCCTAAATTTGTATAGCATGTACATGTTGTAGCATGTACACTCTTTGAAATACTTTGAAATTTACCAAGCATAAGGATTGGATTTGTATATGCTGGAAACCTACCTTTTGGGAGAATGCCTCAACATGTAAATGTTAGGGATATAAAATCACATAAACTACATTAACATATTAAATTATACTAAAAAATAAAATCCTTCAATCATTACCTCCGATGAGCCAAACATGAGCACCCAAGCCTTGTTGATTTTGTCTTGGAGGGAGTTGTGAGTGTTCTCTCCCAACACAACATTTAAATCCCACTTGATTTCAATTACAGAGATGAATGCAAATTAAATGCACACTACATGCAATCATGTTGAGTAACTCAAGAGCTAGTTGTGAAGAACTATTCTTAGACATTCATTGAAATGGAAGAGAGGTAGATGAACTCTAAATTCTAAGATCTAGTATTGAATGCAACTAGAAATACAACTACCATGATTTAATGCAAGTATAATTCTTGTATCCAACTATGTCACCAAACAAGGCTAGTATAAAATTTAAATGAATACAAGAAAATTCTAAGCATGTACTAGCATGATAACTATAATGCAAGAATAATGGGTGATTTACTCATGACAAGGCTCCTATTTATAATATTTTGGAGGGCTTGGGTGAGGTAGACTAGATTTTGCATCCGCATAGGTTCCACATGAGGGACACATAAGCCATGCAAGAGGAAGAGTTTTCTCACACGTGTGAGCAACTTGAGATGTGATGGGTCAATGTGTACTTCAAGTACACATGTCAGTGATTTGTCATAGATGTGTAAGAAAAATTCATAGATTTGGTCCAATGAATATTTTTAGTAAGTGTAAGAGAGTGTCATGAAGGTTGAAAGAAACCTTGCTTGAGAAAAATCAGAATTCTTTGAAAAGGCAAAGTTTGAAAATTTTCTCACACATGTGTGAGCAAATAATTAGAACTAATGGGTGTATGAATCCTAAAATTAGCCTAATTAACCTTAGTTAATTATCAACTAGGTTTATTTGTTGAGATGATGTGAGGTAGGGTAGGATCTAGGCCTAGATTTGGGATTAATCTAAATTTAATTTAAAATAATCTTGGTTTATAAGAATATTAGCATATGAAGAAAATACATGAATTAAAATTTAATTAAAGGGGGACTTTATGGAGGGGTATTAAATAGAATTTAATAAACTTGGGGAGAGGAATTTAAATTAAATTTAAATACAATAGAATAGTGAACCTAATTTAATTAAATAGGTAGGAGAATATAACAAATATATTTAATTAAATAATTATAATGTTAATGGACGATTTTAGGTGTCTATGTTTTCCCCTCTTTTGTGCAGCGTCAAGAATGACATCATGTCAAAGAAAATAGAATCAGATTCCCCAGAGAGAACATAAATTCCTAAGGTGATGATAGTAAAGAAGTGTGCCCCCTCAAGAAAATAATGGAAAAAATTAATTTTGTGGAATTTTCCCAAAAAGACGCAGAAGAAAAGAAGAAAGGGGAATTTCATGACTTATGAGGTGATCTAGAAAAAAAGGATAAAAATGGGGTCTGGGATGGAGAATGGGTCTGAAGGGACCTATAAATAGTCCACAGGTCCCTAGGAGAAGTCATTTTCACTCACAAAGAGAGAGAGAGAGAGAGAGAGAGAGAGAGAGAGAGAGAGAGAGAGAGAGAGAGAGAGAGAGAGAGAGAGAGAGAGAGAGAGAGAGNGGGAGAGAGAGAGAGAGAGAGAGAGAGAGAGAGAGAGAGAGAGAGAGAGAGAGAGTATGCAACAATGAGAGCATGAATGGACACACCAGTGGTTGAGTGACGTAGGACCACTGGTGTGTCACAAAACCATGCCTAGGTTTTTGCATTTAAGTTCACATTTAATGATGTTTATGGGGGAAAAAAGGGAATTGGGGTGGAGAGGATGAAATGATGATTTTCATCTTCATATACAAAAATTGCCAGATTGTCATTAGTGGAGATGAAAATTTGAGATTTTTGCATGTGAGCACAAGGGGTAGGGGATGTAGATGACAATTTTAAAATGGTCATCTACGCAGTCACTGGTCAATGGGGTTGATCATGGGTAGGCACTAGAGAGGCTGATCATGGATGGTCATATTCGTCGATCGGCATATACGTTGATCATCGTCTGTGCTGGTCAATTGACGTCTGTGTTGATTGACCCAAAAGATGTAGGTGGAAGGTGGAAAAATGGGAAAAAAAGATTTTAGGATGGGAAAATGATGCCCCATGTGTAGGAAATTGAAGTACATGCATGAATGTGTGAATGTAGGAGGGGTTAGCACCATCTCGGTCATGAGAGAGCTGGCCAAAGATGATGGAGTTAGTGGAGTGATAGACAAGACTAGAGTGGGGACATGTTGCATTATGTGGTCTAGAGTATGTTCATTTATGGTCATGGTTGAGAGCACATAATGCACTTATGATGGCATTGATTGAGAGATGTCATAGCCCCATCTCTAGTTTTCACTTTCTGATAGGGGAGGCTATCATTACCCTGTTTGATGTCTGGTGGATATACCGCATTCCTATTAGGGGTTTAATACTAGAGAATGTGTAGGAGGGATCTGATCCATATTTAGAGGTAACATTTGGGTGATCATACAACCATATTCTCACTTACATACAATCATTATCATAGAGAGTAGAGATGACAACATGAGCACAGTTGCAACGAGTGTATTGTAATTCGTGGGTCTTATTGGCAGTTCAGATTGATGTTCGACCATACATGTCATGTGGATGAGGGGGAGCAGTATTTCTGGGAATACACCATCTTAGAATAGTTGTATTATGATCTTCACATGTGTTCGTATTGGAGATGCAGAACATTAGGTGCAGGGGTGACACTACTGCTAGTGTGGGCTTGGGAGAATATTGATGTGATATGCCCTATTAGACTTCATGAGACTCAGGAGGTATATGAATCACTTTCTTGTAGATACCAATAAACTATCAGATATGAGTCAACATATTTTTTTGGTCACTAGAGGCATACTTTAGATGAGATGCAGAGTTTCGAATAGACCCCATACGCATGATATGAGGCATGGGGACATCAGGTCCTGGAGTAGCACAATTTTGTAGAGGATGGGTGAGAGGATACATACTACCTAAATTAGTGGTTTATTGGTTAGGGGACATACATGATTATGTGATACATGCAATCGCAAGTACATAGACAATTTCATCGGGTGCAGGATGTAGTTCCTGATGGGTTTCCTCATCCACTAGTGACATAAGAGGTGGGGATTTTATGGGGGATTGGAGTGGACTTGAGGGGTTCTAGAGAATCCTAGTTAGGTATGGTAGCGCTACCATGGTAGCCAAGAAAATATTTATTTCTAGATTTAGGAGTGATGTATGCATATGCTTAGTGGTGGATCATATATAAGTCTATGAGATTGACCATCCCAAAGATTATATAGGTAGATGAGTAGCTAGAAAAGGGTGAGGATGGATCTAGAGATGGAGATAACAGAGGAGATGATGGGGGAGATGGAGGAAGATATGGACAAAGAGGACACTCGAGAGTGGTAGCAAAGAGATGATAAGGGTAGGTACATATACCTATAGATATAGATCATATAGTGATACCCTGACAGGGACAGGTACCTTAGGTATGATTATAGGTATGGATAGGGATAGGTACCTTAGGTATTATTGTAGGAAATTGAAGTACATGCATGAATGTGTGAATGTAGGAGGGGTTAGCACCATCTCGGTCATGAGAGAGCTAGCCAGAGATGATGGAGTTAGTGGAGTGATAGACAAGACTAGAGTGGGGACATGTTGCATTATGTGGTCTAGAGTATGTTCATTTATGGTCATGGTTGAGAGCACATAATGCACTTATGATGGCACCGATTGAGAGATGTCATAGCCCCATCTCTAGTTTTCACTTTCTGATAGGAGAGGCTATCATTACCCTGTTTGATGTCTAGTGGATATACTGCATTCCTATTAGGGGTTTAATACTAAAGAATGTGTAGGAGGGATCTAATCCATATTTAGAGGTAACATTTGGGTGATCATACAACCATATTCTCACTTATATACAATCATTATCATAGAGATTAGAGATGACAACGTGAGCACAGTTGCAACAAGTGTATTGTAATTCATGGGTCTTATTGGCGGTTTAGATTGATGTCCGACCATACATGTCATGAGGATGAGGGGGAGCAGTATTTCTGGGAATACACCATCTTAGAATAGTTGTATTATGATCTTCACATGTGTTCCTATTGGAGATGCATAACATTAGGTGCAGGGGTGACACTACTGCTAGTGTGGGCTTGGGAGCATATTGATGTGATATGCCCTATTAGACTTCATGAGACTCAGGAGGTATATGAATCACTTGCTTGTAGATACCAATAGACTATCAGATATGAGTTGACATATTTTTTTGGTCACTAGAGGCATACTTTAGATGAGATGCAGAGTTTTGACTAGACCCCATACGCATGATACGAGGCATGGGGACATCAGGTCCTGGAGTAGCACAATTTTGTAGAGGATGGGTGAGAGGATACATACTACTTGAGGTATGTGTAAATAGATTAGTGGTTGATTGGTTAGGGGACATACATGATTATGTGATACATGCAATTGCAAGTACAGAGACAATTTCATCGGGTGCAGGATGTAGTTCCTGATGGGTTTCCTCATCCACTGGTGACATAAGAGGTGGGGATTTTATGGGGGATTGGAGTGGACTTGAGGGGTTCTAGAGAATCCTAGTTAGGTATGGCAGCGCTGCCATGGTAGCCAAGACAATATTTATTTCTAGATTTAGGAGTGATGTATGCATATGCTTAGTGGTGGATCATATATAAGTCGATGAGATTGACCATCCCAAGGATTATACAGGTAGATGAGTAGCTAGCAAAGGGTGAGGATGGATCTAGAGATGGAGATAATAGAGGAGATGATGGGGGAGATGGAGGAAGATATGGACAAAGAGGACACTTGAGAGTGGTAGCAAAGAGACGATAAGGGTAGGTACATATACCTATAGATATAGATCCTATAGTGATACCCTGACAGGGACAGGTACCTTAGGTATGATTATAGGTACACAGAAAAGAGCCATAGGGGCCATAGAGGCCACTACTAGGGTACATAGCACATGACATGCAAGATATAGTAGTCTTAGAGTGGGATAGTCTATAGACAGAGGTGAGGAGAGTACATGGACTTTTGGCTACAACCCAGGTATTAGAGGGAAGTACACAGACTGAGTTGGCTAGGGTTCTGGGATTGTTGGTAGTTGAGAGTGAACGTGTAGAAAGTGCACAAGGTGTGTTATATTCACTATAGGTATGAGTCGATGCAGGAGAGTTTAACATCATTGAGACTTATACGTGGGTTCTAGTAGGTAGCATAGGTGTGACAATAGTTAGATGCACTGTGATTAGACCTGCAAGGGATGACACAGAAGAGTGATGCCTAACAGTACAGAGAATAAGAGTATAGGGGACAATAAGAGATTGTAGTACAAGATACAATGGAACGAGGGGTTAAGACCATGGCTTAGGAGGCCTTTGTAGCACACAAAAAGCATACCCAACTGGTCTACGAGATGGAATCTTATCACTGTCTTTATTATGAGGTTGTTCCTGAGGATCAAAGGGTGTTAGTAGAGAGTGAGTGATGAGCTATGCATACCATAGGTAGAGGGGCATCATAGGCCTTAGTAGGGATGAGACTGTTAAAGATAATTATTTAATTGTGTATTGTCATTGATGTTACACAAATGTCTACATTCACTCCAAGCATAGTTGGTGAATAGAAAGAGTTTTTCAGTGTTGACCGAGTCATCAGGGATTTCAGTCATGGTCGGGCATCAAAGAAACTCAGTGTTAACCAAGCTGATTATTTAGTGTCAGCCAACTAATAGTGGTTTACATTATATAATTAATTGGTTATATGAGGCTAAGTGAATTGTGATTTATTACTCATTTAGAAGTATATTCAAGACAACTTGACAGGCTTATCATATATATAAAATATCAAGTTTGGACTGAATATGTACAAGAGTGTTTATAAGCAGAAGTGTGGAATTATGTGATATGAGGAGTGAAGGTGAAACCAGATGGGATTCTGATTGAGTATAGAACAATCAGAGCTGCAATAGAATATTTGATCAGAAAAGGTCCAGTTATAATTAGAACAGAGATCTGAATTAGCAAAGACAGTTTCTTACACATACAGGTCAATTCATTTTTACTTTCTAACAATTGTAGCAGTGATCTCAAATCTCTTAAAAGAGTAGACTTAACAGTCTTTTTGTAAATCCTCTCACAAGGTAGAATTTCTATGTTGAAGTGTTGAAGACCTATAATAAGGCCACTCCTCACAGGGTGATTTAAATCCTCTAACAAGGTCACACCTAACAGTGTGTTTTGTAACCTTTAACAGGGTTGGCTCCTAACAGGGGCTCACTTTAGAAGAGTGAAAAATAGTAACTAGTTACATTGGTGGTTTTTCCCATATTGGGTTTCTACGTTAAATCTTGGTGTCACCTTTGTATATGTTATTTGTTTCATCCTTTATGTTTCTGCACTTAATCACTAAAGTATAATTGCATTGGATATCATAAAGATTGCTTTAACACCTGAGATACAGAAGAATATCTTAATTAACTGAGTAACATTGTTATATTGTTTAAGATATGTAAGGGACAAGGGATTTATTTTGGAGTAACTTATTCACCCCTCCCCTCTCAGTTACTTATCTCATTTCCAACAATTGGTATCAGAGCATCAAGTTCTTTAAAAAAAGGGTTTCAAGGCATAAGCTAAAGATTAGAGATGTCTTACATAAGGGAGATCCCAAAGCAAAACAAAGACAACTTCCTTGCACGACAAGAGCTAATGAAACTACATATATCTACTATTGGAGATGTAGGTTTATAATTTTTGGATAGAAAATATGTGGAACCAACAGGGACTATGACTATGGAATAGATGATGTAACAAAAGCTTCATAACATAATGATGATTGATATAGCTTCTTCATTCATCTACTCGGAATTTGATGAAGTCATGGACTGCCCTACAGCCTATGATATGTAGAGGAAATTATAGGACATTCATGGAGGAGATGCAAATGTAATGCAATCCAAAGAAGAAAGTCTCAGAGGACAATTTGACCAGATGAAAATGAAAGAAGGAGAAGACATTACAAGATACAGTGAGAGAATCAAGAAAATTTTGAGCCCCATCAGAGCTACAAGATGAATAATTGAAGATACAAAAGTGGTCAGCAAGGTATTAAGAGCTTTACTTCCTATCTATTCTATTAGAGTTTTAGCTATTCAAGAGATGAGGTGCAATAAATATATAACTCTAGATACATCAGTCAGAAGGCTTACAAATTTTCAGCTAGACAACTTTGACAATTATTCTCCTAGCTCCACTAATCCTGAGTATGCATTCAAAGATAAATTAAACCTTGGTAAGAAGGACACATACTCAAAAAGGAAGTAGATTGAAAGTGATAGTGATGATGAATCTGAAGATGAAGATCTAGATATCATTGAAGCACTACTTGTGTTGGTTGTATTTTTCAATTTTTGTAGTCTGCTAGAATTTTTTTGAAAATCCTTAGTCATTTCCATGCTTGAGAGTTGAAATTCTTGTCCAATGTTGTAATTTTTCCTTGAAAATGATAATTTTAGCCATGAACCCAATGAAGAATGAAAACACCCTAAGTCCTAGATCATCCTCTATTCAAAAATGGCTAAAACCCTAAATATCTCAGTCATAGTTCTATTTTGAAGCTACTTTATCGTAACTTAAAGTCTTTGATATAATCACGTGCCTTTTTAAAGTTAGTCACAAAGTCTCGTAAAGCTCTAAGAATATTCCATAAAATCATGAGACTTAGTGAAAATGCATTGTCACGTTATCTCCCAAGGAAACAAATATACCTCAAATGGAAGGGAGACTTAGTGCAGACCTTCCATCTCCATTTTCATCCAACAGTGGTCGGGAAGTCTCCTAATAAACCCAATAGTTATAAAATCATTAAGCGACACTAAGTTCCTTTGGTCACGAAGTCTCCTAAAGTAAACCATAGTTAAATTCTAGTTTCAATATTAATATTGTTGCTGGGTCGCATAAGAAAGTAAGAGTTAAGTGAAAAATCATGAGACTTGGCGACAACCACCAGATTAAAATAAGATCCAATGGTTGGGGCTAAGTCGCTGAGAAAGTTTGAAAAGTCAAAGATGATTCAATGATTAAGAGGCAAAAGGATAACATTGAGACATGTGTTCAAATATGCAACAGTTGCGTAGTCTCTGAGAAAAATTTAAAGTGAAGAATATATCTAGCAACTTGGAGATGATAGTTGCATAGTCGCATGATAAATTAGGGTTTTCCTTGAAGATCTGGAGACTCAGGGTAGATGGTTAGATGCAAATGAAAGAAGATCTACGATAGTGGGGTAATCTCCAAATGAAAGTGATAAGTGCAAAATTATTTAGCGACTATGAGATAAAGTATAGTTCGTTATCTCTAAGTAAATTATGATTTGAAAGGTTTTCTCAGTGACAAGGAGATTACATAGTTGCCAAGTCTCTAAAAGGAAACCAAGGTTTAAGATGAGTTGTAATTGCTGAGGCCATGAAAATATGTTGACAAATTCCTAGGACACCACAACTGGGGAAAATTTTACTATGAAAATAATTACACTTTAATCAGGGTTTATGGTTGTACTCACCCACACCATGTTCTCCTATTCCATGTGTAACCTAGAATTGTAGCAATGGAGCTTATCAGACATTTTATTTTAATAGATAGGGAGCACCTGGATCCTCATAGAAAGGGAACATTTACCCCTTAGATAGTTCAAAATCTACAACTTTATAATTAGAAAAAGGGTAGTGGATCCACTTAATAATTGGATGAGACATTATAGGATGAATGTAGCCCTGTGTAGATACACTAACACATAAGGTTTCATAATGAGTGCTAAGAAGCTCTTAACTCCTACTATTCTCTACACTAAAGAACATGAGAAATGTATGGAGGAAGACCTCATTAGAAATATAATGGAGGATGAAGAGGTAAATCAAAAGGCTGAAAATTTTAATGAATCAATGGATTTGAAGAGACAAGTGAAGAGGAAAGGAATCTCTTTTGGGGGTTTCTTCTGATATTTACCATATTTGAAAAGACTTGAAGCCATGATTGAGTCTTGCAATTTGTTATGTAATCAACTTGAGGATGAACTTGAACTTAAGGATAAAGGCCACAAAGGGTATTATTCATCAGAATATGAGGAGGATAGTGATGAAGGCTATTCAGTTCCTACCCTCCATCCATTGGATCAGCAATTTGTTGAAGAACAGGAAAAAGAAGGAGAAAATATAATTGACCTAACAGAGGTACCTAAGACAAAAGTCAGTAATGATCCCCCATTAAAGAAAAAAAGAGTAGAAATAGGGGATCCATCTCATGATAAGAAGAAAGAAAAGAAAAATGATAGAATTGGTGCTCTCATCACTAGTGATAGAGCCTATGATCATCAACTTAGAAAGTAGATAAGACAAGGAAAAAAGCTGCAAAAAGATGATGAAGAGGAAATTGAATTGCCTCTTCTAACATGCACAAATGAGAGATTGTTGCACCAAGAGTAATTCTTAAATGATGATAACTTTATTAAGACTAAAGAGTTTAAAGAGTTTATTATGTGGAATAAGCAAAAGTAGGTAGGGGCACACTTGCAATTGGTAGGAGGAGATCCAATGACAAGTGAGGCCTTGCAGACATTGTAAGATTATGATCCTAATTCAGAACAAATACCACTAGAAGAAGCTAGGAAATTAGTAAAGTCCAGTGGAATGTTGTTGGTGGAAGGGTGGGACTTAGCCTCAACCTTCATAATTGATCAAATCAGGAAGCAACTTGATTTCAATCTATCATCAGAAGTTCAGGTTGGAGAAATGATTAGAGGATTTGGATATAATCCAAAATCCCAGGCCCTAGCAATGTGGAGCTTAGCTCCAAAGGATCAGAAGCCATCCTTTCTAAACATACAAGAGAAAATGGAAGGAGACAACATCATTTGGTCTGTCCAGAACACAAGAGACTTGGAAATTTCTCAAGTTCTCACCCATTTTTCATAATTGAATGAGACTAAGGCTACCAAGATGTCTAAGAGACTTAAAAAATTGGCTAGTGAAACTAGTGATATAGTTAAGGACAAGGAGTTGTGTATGATAAAAATCAAGGCACATGAGAAGATAATAGCAGACCTAACACAAAAATTGCTAGAGATGCCTAAATTTTCCCTTGCAGAGCACAAAGAAGGAATATATGTTGAAGTTCAAATATGGGAAACAGAGCATGCTGCAGCAGAAAACAGGGTAGGGGACTAGTGAGAATAACAATGTTATTTTAGGAGCATTGAGTGAGATTTTGTAGCATATGATCAATTTTATAAAGGATAAAATAGATATAGTATATGGAGCCTATGGTAAATTTTGAGGCCTACAAGTGGAAGTAAACAATTTCTTTTTCAATTTTGAACCCTTACTATGCAACATGGTCAGGAAGAACAGGATTATTTGATAAGTTTGCATATTTGCAACCACATAGATCAGATCTTCCAGAAATAGTAACCCAAGTAGGGGAGGGGATAGAACAAATAGGGGTAACCTTGTCCTTTTTAAAGGGAAAAGAAAATTGTATTGAGGCAAGATTAAACATGTTTGGGCCTAATTAAAATAGATTTGTGCCTTCAATAAGATCAAAAGATAGTCAAATCAAGCCACTAGGGGTACGAGGCTCAAAATTTGACACTATGCTACCTAATAAAGAGGTATATGTTTCTGAAAAAGTTTAAATAGATATGGAAAGATACAATAAGATCCTAGATGAAGCCTTTAACATAGAAACAAATTTCAATAAGTTCATTACATATGTTAAGAGGATTACAGATGTAAGGTGGGAAAGATAGAAGACCCAATTGGAGAACATTCAGAGCTTTGAATGGCCAAAGGAAGATGATGTCACAACATGGGATGTTTCAACAAAGCGCAAGAAGAAAAGTCTTGTCACTATTGACCTAGACATTATGGATGAAGAGTAGGAGGACACATGGCACCTGCTCTTTGAGCACATGGAGGTTAGCTATCTTGAATATTAGTGTAAATTAGCCTATAATGGGGGTCACTAGGTCTTTCTACAAATATCAAAAGCTATCCTGAACACATACAGACAAAGGTGCCAAAGATCACAAGAAGAAAAAGAAAAAATCATACTTCATTCTTCATTTTTTCATCCGCCGCTTGGTTCTTTCCTGTCTTTTTTCTTTTCTATATTTTAGGGTTAGGTTTTAGAACCATCCAAAGCTTATTACATCCTTACTTCTTAAGGATTCCAAGATGGTTTTATCCTATAAATAGAGCATATTGTAACATTTTGAAAGATGATGGAATATAATTACAAGGTAGACTACTACAATTTTGTCTGAGCCTCTATACTTTTTGTCTATTGAATAAAATACATTTCAATCTCTATTTTATATCTTCTATGATCTTTTTTATCTCTTTTCAAGCTTTTATGTGTTTATTTGCAAGGCATTTAAATACATCAACTTCAAGGTAGTTGTGCAATCAATTTTGAGGTCCTTCAAGGAAGGAATAATTCTTTCAGGTGATCCCAGGAAGCTGAATACTTATATTAAGCTATGACAAAAAAAAGTTATAGGATTGATTGGATAGTTTGTAAGGCATTCTATCTAGGTTGCATTTATTTTCATTAGTCACCTAATTGTGGATTTACATTCATAGTAAATCATACATTCATAAGTAATTGTATTCATAGAGTATACAATTCAGTTTGTTGATTCCTTCAAGAGAGAATCATATTGGTGCCCCTCCTATGTTCAGAGAACTATAAAAGGAAGAAGAATGAGAATCCTTATCACATCACTATTTTCTATTGTCAAGATAATAGTTTGGCTTATTAAGCTCTCTATCACATTATTCATAGTAATTTTCATAGTTATCTACTTATTGATATAGTAGAAGGCATTGAACAAGTTAGTAAGAAAACATAATCCACTATAATAGATACTGTAAATCGGTAATCATTCAAAGGTAATACCTGCTTGAGTCAGTGGATCTCAAAAAAGAAGGAGGATCTTATCCAATCCTCATCAATTAGGATTTTATTGCATATAGAATATTGGAAATATACAAGAACAAGCATTCATACTAGTTTTAAAAGATACTTGCAAGAAAAATCCCTAATAAAGTGACGACTCTACTGGGGATGAAAAGTACTATTCCATAATCTTTGTTGAAAGTTGATTTATAAATACCACAGTTAATTTTTTTCTATTGTAGGTAATTCTAGTAGTATTCATATTTCCCAAGCTTGTGTTGGGTGGCGACTCTAAAAGAAAATCCCTTTAGTCACTATAAAAGTGAAAATTTTTTACAGATATGAATACTAGGTCAAGAATGAGAGATAATCTAGAAGTTGAGTTGGATAGTGGGATCCCACTTACTTCAAGAACTAGGATGTCTTGGAGAGATAAGAATAATTAAGCAAACATTAATGATTCTTCTCCTAGAAATGAAGAGAATAGCACTAGAAGGAAGGATACCCCTCAGTCGAGTCATGAAGGGAATACCTCAAAGTACAAAAATGCCCTAGACCTTGGACTAGAAACCTATGCAGTTAATACTAATTCTAGTGATAGAGAAGGAAATGACACAATTAGCTTAGACTTTGAAGTTCCTTCTCATGAGCTTGTCGAGGAGGAAACAATCCTCATAAGACAACTAGCCCTTATTTAGTAAAAGAAAAGGGAAAAATATCATAAAAAGAAAAAAAAAACATGAGTAGAAGGATGTTGACAAGTTTAGAAGAAGATCTCTAATACATCAAGCTGCAAAAAATGTTGAGAAGTCTCGCAGAGACCAATAGACTCCAAACACCCAAAAAGATTTTTGTCCTCAACCCTTTAGAGATAAATGGAAAAATAAAGTTACAGAAAATGAAGTTGAGGAACCAAAAACACAAAAAAACCCGACTCAGCAAATGTCTAAGCTAGACATTGATATTGAAAATATTAAAAATGAAAGAGAAACTATGGCTAAGATGTTGGAGAAAGTTAAAGCAGAAGTTGCTACTAAAGAAATGAAAAAAAAAATTGATTTCTTGCAATCCACTACAATTTCTTATGTTGATGCAAAGAATGCTACAACATCAAGAAACATGGATTCTTCTTTAAGAGACCATAAAAATTATTTGCTCCTAAAGATACTGACAAATTCTAAAGGAGACCACTTCATGCAGAAAGGTACAAACAATTTTCTTTTATAGGAATTCCAGGTTACCCTAATGCAATACTAGAAGATATTGGAGAAAAACTTCCAAAAATTTTAGGAAATAATTTTTAACTTGTGAAGAGCATTTAAGATTTTTTTTGATGTTATAGATGATCTAAATATCAATCATGAGGATTTCCTAATGAAACATATTGTATTTTTCTTATTAGAAGATGCTAGGGAATGGTTTAGGAGTTTATCTCATGGTTCTGTAGGAACAATGGATGAACTGATTGATTTATTCAAGGATCAATATGGTGATAAGACTAATGAGGTATTTTTGATCAATGAATTAAACAATATAAAGAGGAACTCAAATGAAGAAGTAACTGAGTTCAACACAAGATTCCAATGAGCCATGCATAAGCTGTTTCAAAAAATGAAGTTGGATCAAGAGGTATGTCTTGCTACCTATCTCAATGCTTTTGATTAAAAAATGGGTTACGAACTTAGAGATAAGAATCTAAGAACTCTAATAGAATCTTACAAAACAACTGTGAATATAGAAATAAATAGGAGGATATCAGGAAAATTGGGTAAAAGACATTATCCACACTTTAGTAAGAGTAATCAAAAGGAACCTGAATACAGAGGATACAAGGCTCCATAGAATTACAGACCATCCTATAATAATAACTATAACCCACAAAATATGACGCATAATTATCACTATGGTACCCAATTCAAGGATGGAAAGTATATTTCTCTACCAAGGAAAGACAAACCTGAGAATAGGACTCCTGATCCCCTACATAAAAATACTATTCACATGTGTAATGATGAATTTTGGTGTGAGGCCTATGAGGCACCACACAATCCTGATTTTTGCATTGTTTCTTTAGATATAAAAGCAAATGAAGAGCAAGAAAAGGATGAAAATGAGCTATGTGTATATAGTATGAATAATTCTTATTCATGTCATGACATAGATTCTAATGATGAGATTGAAAATCATGACATATGTGGCTCACAAGGTAGAATGGAAGCTCACTAGTAAAAAATCTTGTCTGATAGTGAAGAGGAAGATAGGGTTGATCACATAAGGTGTTATGCCCAAAATAGTCAAGAACCCTTAGTAGTGAGAAAAGCCTCTGATGAATAAAAAGCTAGAATCATTATTGATCTAGGGAACAAAGCAAGAAATAACTATCACTTAAGAAATAGAGTTATGGGTAATGTTGGTAGTCCTCCATCAGGCATCTTCATTAAAGAAGATAAAACATATGCCAAATATGTACCAAAAAGAGATGGACCTGGGTAAAATGTAAACAAACCTAATTTCAAAATAGTAGACAAAGCTAATGAACCAAAAGATGTACATATAGAAAAGGCTAAAGTGCCAGAAGAAAGTTCTTCCTCCCTAAAAGTTGAAAATAAGAAATCTAAGAAGGAAGAACCTACTATAAACATTCAGATAGAGGAAAATAATATTATTGTAGAAAAACCTAGAACCTCTAATGTAAAATATACTTTAGTGGATATGGGCCAGTGTTTATCTCAAATGACAGTGAAGGTCCCATTCCTAGAAATGATGATGATAAAAGAACACAAAGAAAAATTCCTTTCAGTGTTGAATAATGTATCACCAGTAAAATCCCCAAAAATAGAACATATTGAAAAGAAAGTCAACAATAAGGGAAAGGAGCCTAAGGGGATGATTTTTGAGATCCCTCAGATTTACCTAAATAAAAATACATCTATAGGGGTTATTGACCCCTTTTTCTTGACATTGGTAATAAATGGAAAGATGCTCAAACATTGCATGATAGACTTAGGAGCATCTAATACAGTCATGCCTACAAAAATCATGAGATCCATGGGATTTCAAGTTGATACTCCACATGGGAGGTGTCAAGCAATGGATTCAAGAGAAATCCCTATTGTTGGAACAATTGAAGCCTTACCTTACAAATTAGCTATATTCCCTAATACAGTGTTAACTATGAGTGTACTGGTGGTTGATATTCCACCAAATTATGGCATGTTGATGTCCAGAAAATGGAGTGCTTCAATGGGGGACAGTATTTAGTGTGACTTGTCCTATGCCACTTTGAATATAGCTGGGAATATTATAAAGGTATCTAGAGAGGTAAGAACACCTCATATTATATAATTGCATGAGGATACAAATATTAATTACTGTGTTGATATTGACATGGAAAATTTCAGAATCAAAAGGAGTGCTCACCAATGTAAAATTTTTGATCCTTTAGAGAAGGAGTTAACTACATAGAGTGGTGGTTTATGGAAAATGTATTTTGATGGAGCCTGTTCAAAAGAAGGATCAGGTATTGGAGTTCTACTTATATCTCCATCAGGTACAACATTCAAATATTCTTTTCTACTATCTTTTCAGTGTACAAACAATACAACATAATATGAGGCTTTGTTTCTAGGGCTAGACATTTCTGATAAACATGGTATAAAGTGTTTGAAGTTTATGGTGACTCAGAGTTAGTAGTAGCCCAAGTAAGGTCCAAATATGCTGTAAAGAATGATAGACTAAAGATGTATAGACATGCTATTTAGGACCAAATAGAATTTTTTGATGCCTTTAATATAAATTGGATAGAAAGGTATAGAAACATTATGGCATATTTCTTAGCTAATTTTGCTTTGAAAAATGATGATTTGACCTTAAATGGGGTATCAATTATTGAGGTTAAAATAAGACTAGTTGTCCCTGACAATATTAACAAATGGAAAGTATTTGAAGATGACCAAGATATCCTTAGATTTCTTCAATGCCTTGATCATTATGAAGACCAGCACATAGATTGCAATAATTTGCTTGAGGTCATTGATGGTAAGGATTGTATACTTGGGGATGAGGTTGTCCAATTAAGTTCTAACCAGATTCCTAAGGGATTGGTAGAGCTAGAGGAATTTTTTGGTAGTCAGAATGAACATACAATCAGAATAAGCAATGCCAAGATTGAGGATTTAGAGGAGATAAATTTGGGATTAGAGAATACTCCTCAGATAGTTTATATTGCAAAAGGATTGGATTCCCATGCCAGGACCAATTTGATAAAATTATTGAGAAAACATAAGAATGTGTTTACATGGTCATATGAAGATTTAAAAGCTTATAGGGAAGACCTTTTATAGCATGAAATCCCACTCAAAATAGATGTGAAACCATTCAATCAGGTGTGCAATCATTCCTAGGAAAGATTAATTTTGTTAGAAGATTCATTGCAAATTTTGCTGAAATTGTCAAGCCAATTATCAAGTTATTAAAGAAAGATGCAAAGTTCCAATGGAATGTAGAAGCTCAAATATCATTTGAAAAATTTAAGCAAGAAGTAAAAGAGGCCCCTATTTTAAAATATCTTGATTATAGTAAGAACTTTTCTTTGTTCTCATTTGCATCTTTTCATACTATAGCTGTTGTTCTACTACAGAAGGATGAGGAGGGATTTGAACATCCAATTGCATTCTTTAGAAAATATCTCCAAGCTATAGAGATGTACTATGAAATGATGGAGAAGCAGACATATGCATTAGTAAAAGTTGTTAAATCATTCAGACTCTACCCAGTTTGTGCCAAAGTTATTTCATATGTACCTCATTCAACAGTAAAGGATATTCTTACCCAATCAGAAGTGACTGATAAGAGATGTAAATGGACTAATAGAATTCAAGAATTTAACTTAGAAATACATATTACTAAATTGCTTAGAGGACAAGGTCTAGAAAAACTTATGACAAAATAAAATCTAAACTTGGTACAAGTGAACAATATAGTGATATAAGATTCAATAGTTACAAGCATTGAAAGACAACCATTCTACGTTGATATCATGTATTACTTGAAGAATGTCAAGTGTCCCAAATTCATGTCAGATAATCAAAAGAGGAGTCTCAAACTACAAGCTCAAAAGTACACTCTAGTTCAAGGAGACCCGTATTGGAAAGACAAAAATGGTGTACTTTTATTATGTTTAGATAAGAGTCAATCTGAGAAAGTACTAGTTGAAATGCATGCTGGAGTATGTGGTGGGCATTTTTCTACTAAGACCACTACTCATAAGATTTTGAGGGCTGGATATTATTGACCTAGTATATTTAAAGATACTCATGCATTTGTAAGAAAATGTGAGCCTTTCCAATGGTTCTCAAATAAGTTAAAGTTCTCAGGTGCCCTGTTGTTGAACCCTGTGAGTGCTGAAGCACCTTTTACAATGTGGGGTATTGATTTTATTGGAGAATTTTTAGAGAAATCCAGTGGAGGAAACAATTGGATACTTTTTTCCACTGACTACTTTACCAAGTGGATTGAAGCTATTCCTACTAAAAAATAAACAAGAAAAGTGGTTACAGATGTTTTACTAGAAAATATTTTAGCCATATTCGGTGTCCTCGCCAAGCTAGTGATGGATATTGCTATGTGTTTTAGATCAGATGAATTCAAGGATTTTTACAATGAATATGGGATTATAATGTCTTATTCATCCCCATATCATCCTCAGGAAAATGGCCAGGTAGGATCCAACAATAAAATCATTTTGAAGATTGTAAAGAAGGCTTTGGAAAAGAACAAAAGGGCTTGGCAAACAAAGTTGAAAACAGCTCTATGGGTTGATAGAATAATAGTCAAGAAAGCCACTGGTAAGTCACCTTTTGAACTTCCATATGGTTTATAGTCTAGAATTCCTATGAATAATCTATTACATGTATACAAGTTTATTCAGGAAGAAGACCTGGAAATGTCTGATCCAATGAAAGATAGAAGAATGCAACTAGCAGAGCTTGATGAAATCAGAAGAGAAGGTAAGAAAGAGAATATAAAGATGCAAGAGAAAATGAAGTATCTTTTTGATAAGAGGGTAGGAAGTAGGAAGTCTATACCTGGTGATCTATTACTCCAATGGAATGTGAGAGCAGAGGATAAAGGGAAACAAAAGAAGTTTGAATCCTTATGGCTTGGTCCCTTTATTGTTTATCAGAATTTTGGTAAATATTAATATATCTTGAAGAACTTGGATGAGGAATAATTTGAGTTGCTAGTGCATGGGCAGTTCTTGAAGCCTTTCTTCAGTAATAACTGAGAGGGGGGGCTGAATCAGTGGCTTCAAAAATTATCCTTTAAACTTTAACCACCAATCAATACACCTCAGATTATTAAGTCCCTACAAGATGCATGCCTTGAAATACTTATAATAATTAACTATCTGTTGATTTACCTTGTCTGTCCTTATTCTCCTTGATAACTGATAAGTGGTAAAACTATTTACTGATACTCAGTAAATATGCAGATTATACCAATCAATCCAGAAATGCATATATGAAATGTAAAACAATAAAGTAATAAGCCATACACACATAACACATGGATTTTTAACGTGGAAACCCTGTTAAGGGAAAAACCACTAGGATTGATACCCCTAATTTTCACTCTTCTGAAGTGAGCCCTATTGGGAGCCAACCCTATTAAAGGTTACAAACACACTGTTAAGTGTGGCCTTGTTAGAGGATTTTATACATAGAGGTTGTCACTTAGTATCTGGCATCTATTTTTCTACCATCCTTGAATCAACCTCCTTCTTAGACTATCAATAGGCTTTAGGCAAATCTTACTACCATCCTTGAATCAACCTTCTTCTTAGGCTGTCAATAGGCTTTATGCAATTTCAATGCTACTTTCATGAGTCAACCTTTTTGGCACTCCTTGGGATGTACCACAATATATAGAAGATGGTTAAGTCTCACTATGTTAAGAGACTTGATGCTTCAATGGTTAAACTGAAACTTTATGACCTGTTTCTAATGCAACTTGAATTGCCAATTTTCATATTTATTTAAGTACAATACCTCTCTAATCAATGTATCAATTCAATTCCTTGTTCTCCACACTTTCTTCTCTGTGATGTTGTGCTTCACTGTCCGTCGGTGTCTGTAGAATCTTTTAGCTCTCCTTCAGCTTGATTGATCAGGACTGTATGAAGTTCTTCTTCATCAGTTTCTCTTCAGCATCCTCTTTTATTCACTCCCCTTCTGTGTATGTGATTGCTTGTGATTACAAAAATGAATTATGCTTGTCTCTTATATAGACATGATGTTCCTTAATTCTTGATTCTTGATTTTTATTCTTGGCATGAAAAACAATCCACCCAATTGATTTACAGCTTTAACTCCTGATTTATCTTGTAGTTATCTTCTTGCCAATTCTACAAATCTTCTTTAAATCAATTATTTAGTTCTATTTGAATAAAAAAAATAAAACAACCTGTTAAGTATATCTTTAAGCTTTGTCAGCTAAATATTTTGTTATTTTCCGAACTCTCTATTCTGTTGGTCAACTCTGCATTTAGTCATCGGTGACAACTGCCAGTTTTTTCAGTGTGACTCCAGTTAGCTGCAGGATCTCCATCCATCAGGCATCCTTGGATTTTACTCATCGGGTATCACTATGATTTTGCTTCATCGGGCAACACTGTCTTCTGCTCGTCAGGCATCACTATGGCTTTTTCTTTGCCTTTACCGATGGTGTGCAATCTGTCGGTGTTGTCTGTCACTTAGTAAATACTTGACTTTTATGCATTGCGAAAAGCATAATCTCTATTCCATTGATTCTATGAATTATTTGGCAATGTAAATGACCATATACAGATGATATGAAGTTGGCATCAATGACAATACAAACCATTAACTGATTTAATGCCTTACATTATCTTCAACTTAACATTGTCAAACATTCAATCAGTTACATGTCATCAATCTCTCCCTTTGGAATTGATGGAAAAATACTATATTATCACACTATACTATTTGTAATACAATACAAAATATAATTTTTAAGATTCATCAAATTACCAAACAATTTGTTTTGATAATCGATAAAAATGTCTGACCATCGGTAAGCTCTGTGTTAGCGTAGATTTGATTCTTGCAGCTTTTTGTGTTTCTTATATTGGTGTGTTGTGTCCTTCCCTTGTGTCAATATCTCTCTTTTGACTATTCTTGTTCTCTGATGTCTCTGTCTTTTGTTAGCAACTCTCCCTATGGATATGATCTCTCCTTGTTTGGAGTAATCTGATAATGAATAATTTCTTGTGATAATATGGATACATTCTCTCCCTTTGACAACAATGCAAAACAAATATCTCATAGATATTTGACATTAATTTCAAGTAATCTTTTCTCTTGATCCATAATATATTCCTTGAATTTCCCTTATCCATCAACAATACATCAATATGCTCCGGTGCTCGATTATGATATATACCTTTCTATATATAGATGTAGCTTTGAAGTTCATCATTTTGCTTGCTTACATCAACATGAATGATATTCTGATAATATATAGATTGATGTAGCCTTCAGTATTTTACTGACTGGTAGACAAGGGTTTGACCCCTAGTCTCTTTCTTAGGTACTCAAATGTATCTTTGGGTAGTGTCTTGGTGAATATATCAGCCAATTGTTCTTTTGATTGCACATACTCAAGTATCACCTCTTTTTCTTGAACTTGTTCTCTTAAGTAATGATACTTGATTACAATGTGTTTTGTCTTGGAATGCGTGACTGGATTCTTGGAAATCTTTATTGCATTGGTGTTAGCACAAAATATAATTATTGATTCTGAGATCTTCATATGCATACCTTCCAGCAACTATTTGATCCATGCAATATTTGAGTAGTTTGCAGTAGCAGCAACATATTTTGCTTCTACAGTGGACTGTGAGATGCATCGTTGCTTCTTGATAATCTATGTGACATGTTTGTCACCCATAAAGAATGATCCTCAAGTTGTTCTCTTCCGTTCATCAAGATTTCCTACCCAATGAGCTTCGGTAAACACCTTAAGTTCAAATTTTCCTTCTCTTCTATACCATAAGCCAAATTCCTCAGTATTCTTTAGATATCTTAGAATTCTTTTCACAACAGTCATATGTGATTCCCTAGGGTTAGCAAAAAATCTAGCAACAATTCCTATTGCATGTGCAATATCTGGTCTAGTGTGTACAACATACATGAGTTTTCCTATCATTGATCTGCACAAAGTCTGATTTACTTCTGTTGTCTTGTCTTCCTTTGTTAATTTGTATCTAGTAGCCATCGATGTTCCAACAGGTTTGGAATCTTCCATCTTGAATATTTTTAGGACATCTTTGATGTATTTGGACTGTGTAATGAAAATAACTTCACTTTGTTGAATGATCTGTAGACCAAGAAAGAACTTGATCTCTCCAAACATAGACATCTCAAACTCTTTTCTCATCTCATCAGCAAATGAATTACATAGTATATCATTGCTTGCAAATATGATGTCATCAACAAATATTTCAGAAATCAAAGTGTTAGCATAAGTATCTTCTTTCAAATAAAGATTATTGTTTTCACTAGTCCTTATGAAGTTGTTCATACCAGGCTCTGGGAGCTTTTTTTTGATCCATACAAGGATTTGTGAAGTCTACATACCATGTTCCTCTTGTCTGGATCTACAAACCCTTTTGGTTGCTCAATGTATACCTCTTCTTCAAGTATTTCATTTAGGAATGTTGACTTGACATCCATTTGATATACTTTGAATCCTTTGTATGCAGCATAAGCAAGTAGTATTCTTACTCCTTCTAGCCTAGCAATGGGTGCAAAGGTCTCTCTATATTCTATACCTTCCTCTTGTGCATACCCCTTGGATACTAGTCTTGCTTTGTTCCTTGTGACTTCTCCATTCTCATCCAGCTTATTCCTGAATATCCATTTTGTACCGATGTCATTTTTATCATCTGGTCTTGGCACAAGTGACCATGTTTTGTTCTTCTCAATATGCTCAATCTCATCATTCATAACACTTATCCATTCTTCATTATCTAGTGCAGCATTGATAGATTTTAGTTCAAACTCACAAATTAAGCAATTTGAGTTTAAAGACTTACTTCTTATTCTTGTACCAGCTTTCTTATCTCCTATGATCTGGTCCTCTAGATGGTTCCTTCTTACATATCTTGCAAGTATAGGTACACCTCTTTGTGTATCAGCTTGATCTTCATTACCTTGCATATTATCTTGATAATTATCCTGACCATTGATAACAAAATTCTGACCATCGGTTGCAACATTATGTTGTTCTGGAATTACGCACTATTGCTCGGGTAGAGTTATGGGTTCTTCACAATATACAAACTTGTTGTAGTCTTCTAGTTCTTTTGTATTTTCCAGCTCATTCTTTTCTGCAAATTCATCAATCTTTACATTTGCACTTTCAACTATTTTGTTAGAAGCCTTGATTAGACATTTAAAAGATTTTCTCTTGATAGAATACCCCAAAAAAATACCTTCATCGCTTTTGGCATCAAGATTTCCATTTCTATCATCCTTTAAGACATAACATTGACTACCAAATATTTTGAAGTAACTTACATTGGATGTTTTACCATACCATAGCTCATAAGGTGTCTTTTTTGTGTCCTTCAATTGTACTATGTTAAGTGTATAAATAGTAGTGCTAACGGCTTCCCTCTATAATATTTGGGTGATGTCCTTTTCTACCATTAGTGTTCTTGCACAATCAACTATTGATCTGTTCCTTCTCTTAGCAATCCCATTTTGATGTGGTGTCCTTGGTGCAGAAACCTATCTTTTTATACCATGCTCATTATAGAAATTAGCGAATTCATTTAATATAAATTCTCCTCCTCTATCTGATCTTAAATATTTTAGATCCTTACCACTTTGTTTTTCTACCATAGCCTTATACCATTTAAACATCTTGAATGCTTCAGATTTTTCTTTTAGAAACATGACTATCATCATTCTAGAGTAATCATCAACAAAGAGAATAAAATATCTATCTCCACAATAGCTCTTTGTCCTCATAGGTACACATAAATTAGTATGGACTAATTCTAGAATATCATCAGATGTATGGGTTTTACTTTTGAAACTAGACTTTGTCATTTTACCTTTTTTGATAGTTTTTGCACATGATGTTGTCTGGGTTTGTCATCATTGGTAAGCCTCTTACACTTCTTCTTCTACTTATTTTCTGTTGGAAAGTGACATCGCAAGCAATTGTTATTTTTTCATTGATGTCAAAGCTTAATTGGTGAGACTATTGCTATCTGTTTGAGTACCATATCTATTGTTGATGAAGAATATTTAACAAGAAGACCAAGTGAATGGTTGAGTTAAGGCAATTCAAAGGGTATTTGATCAGTTGACACTCTGGCAAAGTAATTTGTTGTTTATCTTTTAAAGATAGTTTTTTTGGCTATTCTGTGCCGAGCAAGTTTGGCTTGTGCTGAGCAAAGTTGCTTATGACGAGCAAAGTTTCTTGTGCCGAGTAAAGTTGCTTGTGACAAGCAAAAAGTTGCTCGATGTCGAGCACCATTGAAATTGCTGAGTAAAAATAGTAATGAAGGCCGACTTAAAGAAATTGGATTAATGATGAGATTTGAGATCTCTAGCTGACTTAGTTAATTTTATTGGGATATGTAATGTTAATTACAGATTGATCCATATCATTTAATGTATGAGTAACCATAATTAATGCATGGTTTCAAGATTTAATTAGAGACTACTTTGGAGAAGTAAATGTAATGCAAAGATGGAATGATCCATTGGATCTGACCTAACTTAAGATCTACAATCTTGTTTAAGTGACAAAATATTTATCTGACCTAGACAGAGAGGTATATGATAACCTCAGGGGTTATTCATTGTGTGTGGATGAATGCATGTGTATGCAAAAGGTTTGCATAGTTGATTTATTATTTGGCATGATCTAGCAGAGAAGGCAAAAAAGTAGAGGCAGAAAGTTGCATGTGTGATTGCTTGACGGATTTCCAAGAAGATCAGAAGGTTGAAATGACAATGTAGGCTATCCAGTAAGTTAACATTAGAGCTGTAATTGGATCTGAATTGCAAAGTAAGTTGTATGTACCGGATCACAAACTGCTGATTACTTTCTTACCGTTGTATCAGTTAAATCCTTTAACAAGGCTGACTTAATAGTCATTTGTAGAAATCCTCTAACAAGGTGACATTCAGATTGGAATGTTCTAAGTCCTCTAACAAGGCCACTCCTGACAGGGTGATTAAATCCTTTAACCAAGTAACACCTAACATTGTGTTATTGTAACCTTTAATAGGGTTGGCTCCTCACAAGGCATCACTTCAGAAGAGTGAAAACTTGGTAGCATGTTACTGGTGGTTTTTCCCATATTGGGTTTCCATGTTAAATACTTGTGTCAACTTGTGTGAATGCTTATGGTTTGCTTTACTGTTATGTTTCTGCAAGTTAATTTTAATTGACAGTAAACTGCATGATTAAAGTTGTTGACTTATGCTATTGCTGCCGAGTAGATCTGAAATATAGAAAAGTTTTATTTTCTACATCTAGACCTAAGGATAACTGATTCACCCCTCCCCTCTCAGTTATTCTAAATTCATTCTAACAATTGGTATAAGAGCTTTGGTCTCCTAAAAATAGTTTGAAGGTACTTGGAGTGAAAAGATCAAGATGTATAAGAAGGAGGCTCCCAAGCTGAACAAAGATAACTTCCCTGCATGGTAGAGCTTGATGAAACTACATTTTTCTAGTATTGGAGATGATGCCAAGTGACTTATTAAATGTGACTATGTACCACCTACTAGTCCTCTCTCAGTTGTACAACTAAGAGAAAAGCAAGAGCACAATCAATCAATGTTGGAGATCGCCTCCTCACTGAGCTATTCTTAGTTTGATGACCTAAAGAGCTGCATAAATGAAAAAGAGATGTGGGAGAGACTTACAACTGTGTATGGTGGAGACACTAATGTGTTGAGAGCTAAATCAGAAAGTCTAAGAGGTAAGTTTGATGAGATGAAAATGCAAGAAGGTGAAAATGTTATTTAGTACTATGGTAGAATAAAAGAAGTTGTAAATGCCATTAGAGGGGCTAATGGAACTATTG
>MU224636.1:1482123-1498928 GCA_018584345.1 Thuja plicata | reverse complement strand
AGGGTTGGCTCCTCACAGGGCATCACTTCAGAAGAGTGAAAACTTGGTAGCATGTTACTAGTGGTTTTTCCCATATTGGGTTTCCACATTAAATACTTGTGTCAACTTGTGTGAGTGCTTATGGTTTTCTTTAGTGTTATGTTTTTGCAAGTTAATTTTAATTGACAGTAAACTATATGATTAAAGTTGTTGACATATGCTACTGCTACCAAGTAGATCTGAAATACAGAAAAGTTTTATTTGCTATATCTAGACCTAAGGATAACTGATTCACCCCTCCCCTCTTAGTTATTCTAAATTAATTCTAACAATTTTCATCATGTTGTCAAAATTCACATGACACAATCTTTTGTGCCACAACCATATGTCTTGATTTCTAGTCATTAAGAAAGTGGTGTTAGTATCATTCAGACAGAGTAATTTACCTTTAGTCTGTTCACCGGTACCAATCAGTTTTCCTGATTCTTTGAAGATATTTGCCTTCTTTTTTCAAATGCTACTCTGTGACCTAAATTATTTAGCTGAGAAACGCTCAATAGATTATAATTCAATCCTTTTACCCAATAATAATCTTCACATTTAATCAGGTTATTCATCATTATTGTTCATTTACCTTCAACTGGACAAGGTGTATCATTTCCCATTCTTACTGTACCACCATTATAATATTCAAAAGTGTTAAAATTTTCTTTGTCACCGGTCATATGGTCAGTGCAGCCACTATCTATAATCCAAATGTCATTCTTACTAACCTTAGATATGAGTGCAGTTTCTTCATACCTTTCATCTTCATCTGAATCATCCTTCATAACTACAAATACCATCTTGATGTCATCATCACGTTCGGTGTCACTATCTTCATCTTTGCAAGTAGATAGGTAGCTAGCCTTCTTTCCTTTTTCATTGTAGTCTCGGGTATCTCTTCTTTCTGATTGTTAGTAAAATCTATAATCTTTGTTATCACCTCTTTCATATTTCTTCTCAAAATATTTGTCATCTTTTCTTCTGTTAGGACATCTTGTAGCAAAGTATCCAATCTCTTTACAATTAAAGCATCCAAGTGGTAACTTTCCTTTGTATTTACCTTTTCCTCTTTGTATTCTTCTAGGCATAAGTTCTTCTATTTCATCTAGATCTTCTTCTTCACTTTCACTTTCACTATCCCTTCTAGATGAGCATCTATGATTGGATTTGCTTATTTTCATAGAAGACTTAAATGCAGACTCTAAGTTTTGTAAGACATTATTGTCAAAGTTATTCATCTCAAATGAAATCAGTCTACCAATTAAACTATCAAGAGTAACTATATTGTTTGCTACTGCTCTCATTTCTTGAATAGCAGATACTCTAATATCATATACAGGGAATAAGGTTCTTAAGATTTTACTTACCACTGTCTCCTTTTCAAGTGTACCTCCAACACCTCATATAGCATTGACTACTTCTTTTATTCTTGTGTTGTACTGTGTGATGTTTTCTCCTTCTTTCATTCTGAGATCATCAAATTTTCCTCTAAGGCTTTCTTCTTTGGCTCTCAGAACATTTGTATCACCTCCATGTACAAGCTTCAGTTTGTCCCACATTTTCTTTGCAGTTGTGCAATCTTTGACATCTTCAAATTTAGCATCGAAGAGAGAGGAATAAAGCTCTATGACCATACAGTTGTGCTCATGCTTCACTCTCAATTGATCTATCATTAATGGTCCTATGGGCAACACATATTTAGTATATAAGTATTGAGTAACATCATTACCAATACCTGATAAGTGGAGTCTTATTCTCCTTTGCCATGAAGCAAAGTTTTCTTTGTTCAACTTGGGAACATCTTGTCTGTTCATCTTGTGATCTTTACTTAGGTCTTGAAACCTTCCTTCTAAGCACACAAGCTCTAATACCAATTGTTAGTAATAACTGAGATGGGGGGGGTGAATTAGTGGCTTCAAAAAATATCCTTTAAACTTTAACCACCAATCAATACACCTCAGATTATTAAGTCCCTACAAGATGCATGCCTTGAAATACTTATAATAATTAATTGTTTGTCAGTTTACCTTGTCTGTCCTTATTCTCCTTGATGACCGATAAGAAGTAAAACTATTTACCAATACTCAGTAAATATGTAGAGTATACCAATCAATCCAGAAATGCATATGTGAAATGTAAAACAATAAAGTAATAAGCCATACACACATAACACATGAATTTTTAACGTGGAAAACCTGTTAAGGGAAAAACCACTAGGATCGGTACCCCAAATTTTCACTTATAAAGTGAGCCTTGTTAGGAGCCAACCCTGTTAAAGGTTACAAATACACTATTAAGTGCGACCTTGTTAGAGGATTTTATACATAGAGGTTGTCACTTAGTATTTGGCATCTATTTTGCTACCATCCTTGAATCAGCCTCCTTCTTAGACTGTCAATAGGCTTTAGGAAAACCTTTCTACCATCCTTGAATCAACATTCTTCTTAGGCTGTCAATAGGCTTTATGCGATTTCAATGCTACTTTCATGAGTCAACCTTTTTGGCACTCCTTACGATGTACCTCAATATATAGAAGATGGTTAAGTCCTACTCTTTTAAGAGACTTGATGCTTCAATGGTTAAAGTGAAACATTATAACCTGTTTCTAATGCAACATGAATTGCATATTTTCAAATCTATTTAACTGCAATACCTCTCTGATCAATGTATCAATTCAATTCCTTGTGCTCCACACTTTCTTCTCTGTGATGCTGTGATTCACTATTCAACGGTGTCTGCAGAATCTTTTAGCTCTCCTTCAGCTTGATTTATCAGGACTGTATGAAGTTCTTCTTCCTCATTTTCTCTTTAGCATCCTCTTTTATTCACTCCCCTTCCGTGTATGTGATCTTTTATGATTACGGAAATGAATTATGCTTGTCTCTTATATAGATATGATGTTCCTTAATTCTTGATTCTTGGCATGAAAAACAATCCACCCAATTGATTTACAACTTTAACTCCTAATTTATCTCATAGTTATTTTCTTGCCAACTGTACAAATCTTCTTTAAATCAATTACTTAACTTTGGTCGAATAAAACAAATAAAACAACCAGTTAAGTCTATCTTTAAGCTCTGCCATCTAGATATTTTGTCATTTTCTGAACTCTCTATTCTGTTGGTCAACTCTGCAGTTAGTCATTGGTGACAACTGCTAGTTCCATATGTGTGACTCTAGTTAGCTTTAGGATCTCCGTCCATCGGGCATCCTTGGATTTTACTCATTGGGTATCACTATGATTTTTCTTTGTCGTGAAACACTATCTTTTGCTTGTCGAGCATCACTGTGGCTTTTTCTTTGCCTTTACCGATGGTGTGCACTCCATCGGTGTTGTCTGTCACTTAGTGAATACTTGACTTTTATGCATTGCTGAAAGCATAATCTCAGTTTCATTGATACTCTAAAGTCTTTGGCATTATGTAAATGAACGTATAGATGATATCAAGCTGACATCAATGAAAATAAAAACCATTAATTGATTTAATACCTTGTATTATCTTCAACTTAACATTGTCAAACATTCAATCAGTTACATGTCATCATCTTCAGTTGAAAGTGAAAATCTTATGCACAGTAATTTTTTGTATTATATGTAAATAGGCGTGTTTCTTTCAGTTGTGTTTGTCTTTCTACAATAGGTTCTTCAGCATCTTTTGAGCGATCTACAACTAGATATTTTGTGGTTCTTGATATAAACTTGCATTTAAACATCCTCAGATAGAGCCACTATTGGTTGAATTTCCAATTTTTGTAGTCTACCAAAAATTGTTTGAAAATCCTTAGTCATTTCCATGCTTGAGAGTTGAAATTCCTGTCCAATGCTATAATTTTTCCATGCAAATGATGATTTTAGCCATGAACCCTGTGAAGAATGTAAAAAACCCTAAGTCCTAGGTCATCCTCTGATTGAAAATTTCTAAAACCCTAAATATCTCAGTCATAGTTCTATTTTGAAGTTAATTTATTGTAACTTAAAGTCTTTAATATAATCATGTGCCTTTTTAAAGTTAGTCACAAAGTATTATACAACTCTAAGAATATTCCATAAAATCATGAGACTTAGCAAAAATTCCTTGTCGCATTATCTCCCAAGGAAAAAAATATACCTCAAATGGAGGGAAACTTAGCGCGGACCGTCCATCTCTAGTTTCATCCAATGGTGGTCGAGAAGCCTCCTAATAAACCCAGTAGTTAGAAAATCATTCAGCGACACTGAGTTGCTTTGGTTGCAAAGTCTCCTAAAGTAAACCATAGTTAAATTTTAGTTTCAATATTAATGTTGTCGCTGGGTCACAAAAGAAAGTAAGAATTAAGTGAAAAATCATGAGACTTGGAGACAACCATCAGATTAAAAGAAGATACAATGGTTGATGCTAAGTCGCTGAGAAATTTTGAAAAGTCAAAGATGATTTAGCAACTAAGAGACAAAAACATAACATTGAGACACATGTTCAAATATGCAATGGTCACGTAGTCTCTGAGAAAAATTTAAAGTGAATAATATATCTGGCAATGTGGAGATGATAGTTGCATAGTCGCATGATAAATTAGGGTTTCCCTTAAAGATTTGGAGACTCAGCGTAGACCGTCAGATGCAGATAAAAGAAGATCTATGATAGATGGGTAATCTCTAGATGAAAGTGATAAGTGCAAAATTATTCAGTAACTATGAGATAAAGTATAGTCACGTTATCTCTAAGTAAATTATGATTTGAAAGGTTTTCTCAAGTCTCTAAAAGGAAACCAAGGTTTAAGATGAGTAATTAGAAGTATCACTCGTTAAGTCTGAGAAAGAATATGAGTTAAGCGATTTCATTTGGTGACTAAGAGATAGCCGTTGATCAGGAAGTTAATCATGTGGCAATCACCAATTCTCAGTAGGAAACCACAGTTAAGGGTAACTCTCAGCGATAAGGAGACAATGTAGTCACGAGGTCGCTAATAAGACAACCAGAGTTTGAACAAAGACTTTTCTTCAGTGCCAAGATGTACAGTTGCCAACCAATAGAAATTAAGAGATTTATTACAAGTGTTTTAAAAGGTAGCTAAGTTGTATTCAAGATAGCCAATCAAATCAAATATGGATCCTCTTTGAATATAATAAGGGTTTTTTTAATGAAAAATCACTCATTCAAATTTGATCTTCTGTCACTTTCAGAGGCTACGGCTAGGAAGGAAATTGATTTCATAGCACGAAGAATTGAAGCCAGAAGTGATTGAATCACAATTATATGATTTTTGCATTGATTATTCTGAAATAAATAGAGGTTACCATTAATCATTATATTTTACCAAAATTTTACTATTTTTAGAGAGAAACTTGCTAAGTAATCAGTGTGTGCAGAAAACAGAGCTACAAAGATTTGTAGAGTGAAAAAAGCAAGTTTTTAGTCCATAATATAGGGAATTTGAGTGATAATCAGTGCCCTGGGAGAAATTGAGTGACTCACTATTGGAAGTAAGTGTTTTGGGGGACAAATTTCTTTCAATATTAGTAAAGATAAAGTATAATCAAAAGAAAGGATAAGATGAGTCAAGTAGTAAGCATAGCTTCTACCAGCGGGAAAAGTGGGGATGCAGAGGATGATATGAAAGGGAAGAGGAATTAATCTGAGGAATTTATCACTTTTCTTCCCAGATCCAGCCAAAATAGAAAGGTAAATGCTGACAATCTAATTGATTATTTGTCACACAATAGGGATGCTAAAACTCCAGGTTCTTCTGGTTATTTACTTTTCAATTAATTTTACAAAAAGAGTGATGAAGTTGTTCCAATTTTAAACCCATGGACTAGAAAAATTAGTAGTCCGTAATATATTTGTAGATGTTGATTTCAATCTAGAGATGGCCAATAGGTATGATTTCCTTACTAAGACCATAAAAAGGGATGATGGAAAATCCCTAGTAACCCTAGATAGGAATTCATTCATGAAGGCATTCAATGTCTATTACCCAATGTCTAGAGAGATAAATTTGAAAGGTTTAGAGGCCAGATATACAAGGGAGTTTGGAATTTCATCAAAATTGATTTAGGAGTATCATGTGCCCAGAAAGATGAGGAATTACATAGTGCCTATCCAAGAAATGCTCCCTAATACTATAAGGATCTCAAATTTGACATGAAGTATATTTCATATGCATTATGCAGAATTTTGGGAGTGGATGGAGGGCCTGAAAGAATAAGTTTAGATATCCTCATGATTATCTTGGATATGAAGATCCCTCATATTAATACAAGCTATGATTATATTCAGTATATAATTGATAAAATTCATCAAGGGTTTTATGATATCAGAAACAAGGAGAAAAACCCCAAATTCATGCATTATTCCATATTGATGCATTTGATTCTGTATTAAAATTTTCCTCTTATGGATTGCTAGAATCTGAGGCCACAAAGGTTTTATCAAAATCAAGCCAACCTAATACAGTTCTGGTTAAGAGTGTGGAACTACACCTCAAGGGAGCAAGAATTCAGTGCTTTCCAGAATTGGATAGTATATCCAATCCTAAAGTGTTTAGGTGTAGAAAAGACTAGGCTGCCAGTAAAGGTCTTGCAATTACTGAGGATATTCCAATATGACAAATGCCTAGGAGGACACAACTAGGACATGTTTACTATGAAACAAATTACACTTTAATCAAGGTTTATGGTTGTACTCATCCACCCTATGTTCTTCCATTTCATGTGCCACCTAGAATTGCAGCAATGGAGTTTATTAGACAGTTGATTTTAACAGATAGGGACAACCTGGCTCGTCATAGAAAGGGGACATTTACCCTTAGACAGTTTAGAATATACAACTTCACAATTGGAAAAAGCACAGTGGATCCAGTTAATAATTGAATGATCCATTATAGGATGAATGTAGCCCTATGTAGATACACTGATATAGAAGGTTTCATAATGAGTGCTAAGAATTTCTTAACACCTACTATTCCCTACACTAAAGAACATGAGCAATGTATGGAGGAAGACCTCATTAGAAATATAATGGAGGATGAAGAGGTCAATCAAAGGGCTGAAAAATTTAATGAATTAATGGATTTGGAGTGACAAGTGAAGAGGAGAGGAATCTCTTTTCAGGGTTTCTTCCTAGATTTACCATATTTGAAAAGACTTGATGTCATGATTGATTCTTACAATTTTTTATGTAATCGACTTGATGATGCACTTGAAGTGAAGTATAAAGGCCATAAAGGGTATTCTTCATCATAATATGAGGAGGATAGTGACAAAGGCTATTCAATTCCTAGCCCCCCTCCAATGGATCAGCCATTTTTTGAAGAAAAGGATGCAAAAGGAGAAAATATAATTGACCTAATAGAGGTACCTGAGACAAAAGTCACTAATGATCCCCCATTAAAGAAACAAAGAGTAGAAACAGGGGAGGCATCTCATGATAAGAAGAAAGAAAATAAAAAGGATAGAATTGGTGCTCTCATCACTAGTGTTAGAGCCTATGTTCATCAAATCAGAAAGTAGATAAGACAACAAAAAAAGCTACAAAAAGATGATGAAGAGGAAATTGAATTGCCTCTTCTAACATGCACAGATGAGAGATTGTTGCATCAAGAGAAATTCTTAAATGATGATAACTTTATTAAGACTAAATATTTTCTTATCTGGAATAAGAAAAAAAAAGGTAGGGGCACAACTGCAGTTGGCAGGTGGAGATTCAGTGACAAGTGAGGCCTTGCAGGCATTGCAAGATTATGATCCTGATTCAGAAAAAATAACACTAGAAGAAGCTAGGCAATTAGTAAAGTCCAGTGGAATTTTGTGTGTGGAAGGATGGGACTTAGCCTCAGCCTTCATAATTGATCAAGTAAGGAAGAAACCTAATGTGAAGCTATCATCAAAAGTCTAGGTTGGAGAAATGATAAGAGGATTTGGATATAATCCAAAATCCCAAGCACTAGCAATGTGGAGCTTAGCTCCAAAGGATCAAAAGCCACCCTTGTTGAACATACAAGAGAAAATGGAAGGAAACAAGATCATTTGGTCTATCCAGAACATAGGAGACTTGGAAATTTATCAAGTTCTCATGCATTTTGCACAATTGAATGAGGCTAAGGTTGCCCTGATGTCTGAGAGATTTAAAAAATTGGCTAGTGAAACTAGTGATATAGTTTAAGACAGGGAGTTGTGTATGATAAAAATCAAGGCACAGGAGAAGATAATAGAAGAAATAACACAAAAATTTCTAGAGATGTCTTAATTTTCCCCTGCACAACACAAAGAAGGAACAAATGCTAAAGTTCAAATAGAGGAAACAGAGCATGCTGCAATAGAAATAGGGCAGGGGACTAGTGAGCATAACAATGTTATTTTAGGAGCATTGAGTGAAATTTTGTGGCATAGGATCAATGTTATATAGGATAAAATAGATATAGTATATGGAGCCTATGGTAAATTTCCAGGCCTATAAGTGGAAGTAAACAATTTTGTTTCAATTTTGAACCCTTACTATGCTACATGGTTAGGAAGAATAGGATTATTTGAGAGGTTAGAATCTTTGCAACTATATAGAATAGATATACCAGAAATAGTAATCCAAGTAGGGGAGGAGATAGAACAGATAGGGGTAACCTTGTCCTTTTTCAAGGGCAAATAAAATCATATTGAGGCAAGATTAAACATGTTTGGGTCTGATTACAATAGATTTGTGCCTTCAATAAGATCCGAAGATAGTCAAATCAAGCCACTAGGGGTATGGGGCTGGGAATTTGACACTGTGCTATCTAATAAAGAGGTATATGTTTCTAACAAAGGTGAATTATATATGGAAAGATACAATAAGATCCTAGATGAAGCCTTTAAGGTAGAAACAAATTTCAATAAGTTCATTACATATGTCAAGAGCATTACAGATGCAAGGTGGGAAAGACAGAAGACCCAATTGGAGAACATTAAGAGCTTTGAATGGCCAAAGGAAGATGATGTCACAACATCTGATGTTTAAACAAAGCCCAAGAATAAAAATCCTATCACTATTGACCTGGACATTATGGATGAAGAATAGAAGGACACATGGCACCTTCTCTTTGAGCATAGGGAGGTTACCTATCTTGAAGACTAGTGTAAATTATCTTGTAATAGCGGTCACCAAGTCTCGCTACAAACATCATAATATATCCTCAACACATATAGATAAAGGTGCCAAAGATCACAAGAAGACAAAGACAAAATCAAATTTTATTCTTCATTTTTTTCCATCCATCGCTTGGTTCCTTCTTATCTTTTGTCTTTTCTATATTTTAGGGTTAGGTTTTAGAACCATCCGAAGCTTGTTGCATCCTTATTTATTTAGGATTCCAAGATGGTTTTAGGCTATAAATAGAGCATATTGTAACATTTTGAAAGAGGATGGAATATAATTACAAGGCAGACTACTATAATTTTGTCTAAGCCTTTGTACTTTTTGTCTATTGAATGTATTTTGAAGCAGTTAGAGATTAATAAAATAAATTACAATCTCTATTTTATATCTTGTGTTGTCTCTTTTATCTATGTTCAATATTTTATGTGTTTATTTGTAAGGCATTTAAATACACCAATTGTAAGGTAGTTGTGCAATCATTTGTGAGGTCCTCTAAGGAAGGAATAATTCTTTCAAGTGATCCTAGGAAGTTGAATACTGATATTAAGATCTGATAAACAAAGTTATAGGATTAAGTGGATAGTTTGTAAGGAATTCTATCTAGCCTACATTTATTTTCATTAGTCACCTAATTATGGATTTACATTCAAGATTGACTCTGTAGTCCATAGGATCAGATAGGTTTATAGTTTTGCGAGTAATTGTTCATCGTCCAAATATTTAAGAACAATCATTCAATTACATTACATTCATAAGAAAGCATACATTCATAATTAATTGTATTCATAGAGTATACAATTCAGTTTGCTTATTCCTTCAAGAGAGAATCATATAGGTTGCCCCTCTTAAGTTTAGAGAACTATAAAAGGAAGAAGGATGAGAATCCTTATCACATCACTATTTTCTATTGTCAAGATAATAGTTTGGCTTATTAAGCTCTGTATCTTTATTCATTGTCATTTGTATAGTTATCTACTTATTGATAGAGTAAAAGGCATTCAAAACGTTAGTAAGAAGACATAATCCATTATAATAGATACTGTAAATCAGTATTCATTCAAAGGTAATACTTGATGACATGTATCTAATTGAATGTTTGAAGATGTTAAGTTGATCACCAAAATATAGAAGGATAATGCAAGACATTAAATCAGTTAATGGATTTTATTTTCATTGATGTCAACTTGATATAATCTAATCGGTTATAATCAAAGTTTCAAAGTCTTCTAAGTATCAAAGAGAAAAATATTATGCTTTCAGTAATGCATAAAAGACAAGCATTCACAATATGACTTCAAACACCGACGGTCAGTGGACACAGACAGAGAGAGATCACCAAAAGTCAAGTCACAGTGATGCCCAAGCAAGAACACCAACGAGTAGAATTACAAGCATAACCAACAATCAAAAACATAGTGTAAACCAATGGAGAAGCCCGAGGAGAACTAGAGAGTTGACCAAAGCTATCAATGAGTTAAAGACCAAAATTAACTTGAGTTCAGAAATGACAAAATGTCTAGCTAGCAGAGTTAAATATAGACTTAACTGGTAGTTATCTTTGTTTTCATCGACAAGATAAAGCCATAGATAAGTAAGGGATTTAAAATTGTTTTGTCTAGTTGGCAAGAAGATCTCTATGAGATAAAATAGGAGTTTTTCTTTAAATATAATAAGCGAGAATTGTGGATCATGCCAAGATCAAGAAAATCAAGAACCTAACAATAATGATATCATGTATATAAAGAGACAACTCAATTCATTGCTAATTGTGGTGGGCGATTGAATGAAAAGAGGATGCTGAAGAGAAACTTCATATAGTCCTGATCAATCAAGTTGAGGAAAGAGATAATGTTTTCTGCATACACTGAGCAATAGAGCACAACATCACTGAGCAAAATCAAAGTGGAGAAAAGGTATAAAATGAGATATATTGATCAGAATATTTTTATGAGATTACAATAGATCTGAAAATATGCAAGTATAAGTTGTATATTTGAATAGATTATATTGTTTCAATTTAACCATTGATTCCAAAAGTCTCTTAACCAAGTGAGATTTAAATATTGTTTCTATATTGAGATACATCCAAAGGATTATCAAAAAGTTTGATCATGAAGATAGCATGAGATGCCAGATACATATTAACAATCTAAGTGAGTGTTTCATCAAGGAAGGTAGCATAGAGATGCCTGATATCAAGTGACAGACTAAAATTTTAAATCCTCTAGCAAGGTCACACCAAACAGTGTGTTTGTAAACTTTAACAAGGTTGGCTCTTCACCGATCTCACTTTAAAAGAGTGAAAATTTTGGGTTACCGGTCCCAAGTGGTTTTTTCCTTAACAGAGTTTCCACATTAAATATTCATTTGTCAATGTGTTTATGAGTCATTAATTTAGTGTTTTGCATTAGATATAACTTAACTATATTGATCGGTACACTCTAGATAATTTATTGTCTTTTGGTAAATTAAGAGACTATCATTTAGTAAACATTTAGTAGAAGGTTATACAAATCATTCTGAGTAGTAGTAATTTGGTAATAGTATTTGGAGGCATTCATCTTATAGGACTGAAGATAACTAGAGGCTTTATATTGTGGCACTAAGTTTTAGGGTTGATTATTGGAATATTTTTGAGGCCACTGATTCACCCCCCCTCTCAGTTATTACTAACAATTGGTATCAGAGCTTGTGTGCTTAGAAAGAGAGTTTAACAGCTCAAGTAAAACACCACAAGATAAATAGATGATATGTGCCCAAGTTGAATAAAGACAACTTTGCATCATGGAAAACCAGAATAAGACTCCACTTATCAGGTATTGGAAATGATATTGTTCAATACTTAGATACTGAATATGTGTTGCCTACAAGACCTCACACTCTTGAGAAATTAAAAGTAAAGCATGAGCATAACTTCATAATGATAGAACTTTCATCATCACTCTCTGATGCTGAGTTTGAAGATGTCAAAACTTACACCTCTTCAAAGAAAATGTGGGATAAGTTGAAGCTTGTACATGGAGGAGATGCCAATGTACTAAGAGAAAAGGAAGAAAGCCTAAGAGGGAGGTTTGATGACCTAAGGATGAAATAAGAAGAAAACATTACTCCGTATAGCTACATAATCAAAGAGGTAATAAATGCTATCTAAGGAGTTGGAGGTGTACTTGAAGAGAAGACAGTGGTAAGTAAAATCTTAAGAACCTTACTACTTGTTTATGCTATTATAGTTTCTACAATTCAAGAAATGAGAGCAGTTGCAAATAATATAGTTACTCTAGATGGTCTGATTGGTAGACTAATTTCATTTGATATGAAAATTTTTTACAATAGCATCCTACCATCTATAAAATTTGCATTCTAATCTTCTTTAAAGATAAGTAACTCAAGTCATAGACATGCTGTTAGAAATGATAGTGACAGTGATAATGAGGATCAAGGATTTGATGAAATTAAAGCACTAATGGCAAGAAGATTTTAGAGAGGCAAAGGTAGATACAAAGGTAAATTACCATTTGTATGTTTCAATTGTAAAGAGGTTGGACACTTTGTTTCAAGATGTCCAAACCAAAGAAAAGATGATAGAGGAAATGACAGATCATATGAGAAGATGTTATATAAAGCTGATAATAGAGATTACTGAAGCAACTGACAATCTGACAAGAGAGATACTTGAGACTAAAATGACAAAGGGAAGAAATATTCTTACCTAGCTGAGAATAGAGCTGATGACACTGACACCAAATCAGAAGAAGACATCGAGATGGTATTTGTAGCCATGAAGGATGATTCAGATGAAGATGAAGAAAAGAATGTAGAAATTTCACTCATATCTAAAGTTAGTAAAAATAATGTTTGGATCATTGATAGTAGCTGAACTCACCACATGACCAGTGATAAACAAAAGTTTGAGACTTTTGAATGCTATAATGGTAGTTCAGTAAGAATGAGAAATGATACACCTTGTCCAGTTGAAGGTAAAGAAACTATAATGTTGAATAACCTGATGAAATGTGAAAATGCCTACCAGGGAAAAGGGCTGAATTATAATTTGTTAAGTGTTTCATAGTTGAACAATTTAGGTCACAGAGTAGCATTTGAAAATAATAAGGAAAATATCTACAATGAATCAGGAAGGTTGATTGGTACCGGTGAGCAGACAAAAGGTAACCTTTTCTATCTTGATGAAACTAACACCACTTGTTTAATGGCTAGCAATGAAGACATATGGTTGTGGCACAAAATATTGTGTCATGTGAACTTTGACAACATGATAAAGATAAGAAAAAAAAGGAATGTCAGAGGCTTACCGAGCATGAAAAATCCCAAGAATATCATGTGCAAGAAGTGTCAAAAAGGTAAGATTACAAAGTCTAGTTTCAAGAGTAAAACCTATACATCTACTGCAATTCTAGAATTAGTCTATAAAGATCTATGTGGACCCATGAGGACAAAGAGATACTATGAAGATAGGTATTTTATTCTCTTTGTTGATGATTATTCTAGAATGATGATAGTCATGTTCTTAAAAGATAAATCAGAAGCATTTAAGATGTTTAAATAGTATAAAGCAATGGTAGAAAAACAAAGTGAAAATAAATTGAAATGCTTAAGGTCAGATAGAGGATGAGAATTTACTTCAAAAGAATTTACTGACTATTGCAATGAGCATGGAATTAAAAGAAATGTTTCTACACCGAGGACACTATAGAAAAATGGAATTTCTCAAAGGAGAAACAAATCAATTTATGACTATGCAATAACATTTATGATTGAGAAAAGTGTGCTCAAACTTTTTGGAGGGAAGCTGTCAGTACTACTGTCTACACACTAAATAGAGTACAATTGAAGGACACAAAGAAGACACCTTCTGAGCTTTGGTATGGTCATACAACCAATGTAAGTTACTTCAAAATATTTGGTAGTTAATGTTATATATTGAACGATGATAGAAATGGAAAAAATGATTGCAAAAGTGATGAAGGTATCTTCCTAGGGTATTCAACCAAAAGAAAGGCTTATAAATGTCTTAACAAGTCATCTAACAAAATCATTGAAAGTGCAAATGTGAAATAGATGAATTTGCAAAAAATATTGATAAGGAAAGCAAAAAGGAACCGAATGACTACAACAGGTTTTTTTATATAGAACCCGACACTCTACCTGAGCAATAGTGTGTTGCTCTCGAGCATCAGTTAATTGCACCCAAGCATCAGGCTGCAATTATCGACAATTAGGATAATCCTCAAGATGATGTTCTGAACAATGGAGATGAGAATGAAGGCCAGGGAGATGATCAGATTGATGAACATAGAGCTGAACTGAAACTTTCCAAGTATGTCAGAAGAGATCATCTATAGAATCAAATCATAGGAGAAAAAAAGGCTGGAACAAGAACAAGAAGTAAGTCACTTAACACTAGATGTTTACTTTGTGATTTTGATCCTAAATTTGTTAATAATGCACTTGAGGATGAAGAATCAATCAGTGCTATGAATGAGGAAATAGAACAGATTGAGAAGAACAATACATGGACACTAGTATTGAGACTAGATGACAAGAATGTCATTGGTACCAAATGGATATTCAGGATAAAGCTGAATGAGAATGGAGAAGTCACAAGAAACAAAGAAAGGTTAGTATGCAAGGGATATGACAAGAAGAAGGTATTGATTATGGAGAAACATTTTCACCTATTGCAAGACTAGAAGGATTTCAAATCTTACTTTCTTATACTGCATTTAAAGGATTCAAGGGATACCAGATGGATGTCAAATCTGCATTCCTAAATGGAATATTGGAAGAAGAGGTATACATTGAACAACCAGAAGGGTTTGTTAATCTAGATAAGAGAAACATGGTATGTAGACTACATAAGGCCTTGTATGGATTGAAACAAGCATCGAGAGCTTGGTATGAAAGACTTCACTGATATCTCATTAGCATAAAGTTTGTTAGAACAAGTGAAAATAGCAATTTGTACTTAAAAGAAGATATCGATGGTAATATTCTGATTGCTGAAATTTTTGTTGATGATATATTTTTTGGGGGAAATCAATTACTATGAAAATCCTTTGTAATTGAAATGAGAAAGAAATTTGAAATTTCTATGTTTGGAGAGATCAAATTATTTCTTGGTATACAGATTCTTCAAAAAGATGCAGGCATATAAATCACTTAGTCTAAATACATCAAGGAAGTGTTGAAGATATTCAAGATGGAAGATTCCAAACCAGTTGGAACACCTATGGCTATCAAATGTAAGTTGACAAAATAAGACAAATACAATGAGGTAAATCAGACCTTATATAGATCAATGATTGGAAAACTAATGTATGTTGTTCACACCAGACCAGATATAACACATGTAGTTGGAATAGTTGCAAGATTCTCTGCTAATCCCAAAGAATGACATATGACTGTTGTCAAGAGAATTCTTAGATATCTAAAAACACCGAGGACTATGGCTTATGGTATAAAAGAGAAGGAAAATTTGAGCTGCAAGTCTATATAGATGTTGATTGGGCTGGAAATATTGATGACCGAAAGAGCACAACTAGAGGAGAATTCCTCATGGGTGACAGAATTGTCACATGGATAAGAAAGAAGCAAGGATGCATCTTGCAGTCTATTGCAGAAGTAGAGTATGTGGTTGTGATGAAGGGGACTCCCCTTAATACCACAAGTACATGACATAAACAAAGAGAAACAACATAAATCTGCAAGAACAGAAAATTGGCTTCTTATTGGCTCCACAAATGTGGAATTATAAACTTCAGAATTACAATATCAAAAGCCACATGGGCATCCCTTACAATAATCTGTAGGATAAAGCCTCAAATAACCACCCAGAACTGCCCTAGAAAACACCACGGGCCTACCTTAAATAGGCAATTTTCCACCGCCCGAGAAGGTTCCAGAAATCTAGCCATTAAGGCCGACTACCCTTAGCATTTAATTATTTTTCACTTTTATTACAAAAGGGTCGGCTTTAAATATTTAGAAAACATGAGATTAGGTAGCCCAACTTTTGAAAGCCATAACTTTTGAACCGTAGCTCCGATTGGCTATTATAACCACTTTTCGGAAAGGGGAGATCGCGACCTACAGTGTCTAACAAGCAAAGTGCTAGTCAACTAGGGATTTGACCTCGATCCGGAGCCTCTAAGGTCTTGAAAATTGAGCTCAAAGGTTTTGCACCCTAAAATCTCAATAGTAAATCCTTAATAACTTCCCCAATACAAATGATCTGGCAATGAAATTCAACTGGCATTCTTATATGACTAAGATGAACCTTCACCTAGAAAATTAGAACATTCTGAGTTCAAACGACCAACTTACTAAAAATAGTAAGTTTCCAAAAATAGCAGCTTTGTACAAAATAGCCCTTATTGAATAGAAACACACATATTTTTGGGTGATGCAAGATTGCCCTTACACCCAGGATGCTCTTGCATTAGAAACCTGGGGTAATTTGAGAAGTGACCCTGTCACGTCTTAGGTGTGTAGAGGAAAACTAAGCTGGTCAACCTCCTCCTTTGTCAGCAATGATGAATCTTCTACAGGTCATCCTCTCCATTTGACCAGATATTCTTCATATGTCCTATTCCTTGTGCTTCTACCAACACGACTATCTAGTATATCTTCAATCTCCTTGGTAGCTGAAGTAGTAGC
>MU224636.1:1468751-1479849 GCA_018584345.1 Thuja plicata | reverse complement strand
CAAATCAAACCCTTCTGCAACAACTCTTGCACTTGTCTGTTCAATTCTTCACTTTCTGCTGGTGTCATTCTGTGTGCTGCCTTGTTTGGCAAACTGGCTCCTGGGATCAAGTCCATCTGATGACTGAACTTCCTTACTGGCGGTAATCCATCAGGCACATTATCGAATATAATATCTTGAAACTCATTCAACAAATTTGTAACTTCTACAGGAACATCTTCTACTTCCTCCTTACTAGCTTTTGGAATTAAATAAAAACACATATTCTCATGCTTCATACCCTCTAAGAATTTTCTTCCATCAATGAAAGTTATTTTTGCATTACTACATACCTTTTCTTCTATATTGTTCAGTGGTTTTAGCTTATGTCGCACTCCATCCTTTGTCAGGGAATATGTATTTGCACAACCATCATGTATAGCATGCCTATCAAACTGACATGGCCTTCCCAGCAACATATGACAAGCATCCATAGGTGTGATATCACATAGTACCTCATCATAGTACCTTCCAATCTTAAACTTTACTAGGCACTATTCATTAACCATGACCTTGTGGTCATCCTATACCAAGGTGACCCGGTATGGATGTGGGTGTTTCTACCTCTTGAGATTCAACTTTGTGACCATCTCTTCTAACACCAGATTGTCAGTACTTTCGCTATCAATAATCACATCACAAAACTTATTCTCACACTTGCACCTAGTGCGAAACAAGCTCCGCCTTTGCTTAGGTTCATTTTCACCACTCAACAGGACTCTTTTGTTAACTAGGACTTCTCCTCCTTCAACATCTTTAAAATGAGATGATTTTTCATCTTCATCCACATGTGCAACTCTATCTTGGCCGTCATTTTTCCTATCTACCCTTCCTTGGCATTGAGGACATTCATATGCCCTATGACCTTCTTCTCCATAGTGAAAACATATTCCACGGAAGCCTCCTCTTTCTGATCCTTTTCCTCATCCTCTTCCTCTTTGATCTCTGTTATTTTGATTGAAATTATTGCCCCTCTGACCCTGACTACTACTGGCCTCATCCTTCTTTTTTTGATCTTCATTTCGACCTCCATAAGATCATCCACCAGATCTTCCACCGCGACCTCTTCTTCTTTTCCTGCTTTCAAACTTCTTGTTCAACTTTTCCTCTACGTTTAGGGAAAACTAGTAGGCCTCTTCAATATTGTTCATTTAGATTAGGTTCAAATCCCCTTAAATGCTCGGCCTCAACCCATTAAGGTAATGGGAAAATTTCTCCTTGTCAGCTTCTGCATGGCATGTTCGGATGAGGATTCGATAGAACTCCTCCGTACACTCTTGGACAGATTTTCCTGCTTGCTCCAAACCTTACATTTTCTTCAGTAGAACGAGCTCATAATCAACAGGAATGAACTGTCACTTCAATTTATCCACCATCTGATCCCATCTTGTGATTTTATCCTTTCCTCTTCTATTTTTCTCCAACTAAATCTCCTGCCACCAGATCTTCGCATGACCCTTCAGTCGGGCCTTTGTAAATTTGACCCTATCAGGATCCTCAATATCTTCATACTCAAAATATTCTTCTATTTCATTGATCTAGTCGATCAACTCTTCTCAGTTAAGATTTCCCAAAAATGTGGGAACCTCAAGCTTAGGTCTTTTCCCGATCTTAGAAATGGCTTGGAAAATCCTTTCCTCCTCTTGGTTCAAAGTTTCACCTTCCTGATCAAAATCTCCTTCTATGTCGGCTTCATCCTCACTTTCCTCTCTTACGAAAAGATTCATGCCTTTGCGAATCTCTTCCTGCAATGCTTGCACTTTTCTTTGGAGGGCTCTAACCTCAGGTAGTACACCTCCAGCTCTTCTGCCACGCTCCCTTCGTGGAGGCATTTTTGCACTTATCGCTAAAACCCTAACCACGGTCCTAGTACAAACTGCCTCACAGTCAGCGATCTGTCTACACACTTAGGAACTTCTTGCTCTGATACCACTTGATGAAAGGGACTCCCCTTAATACCACAAGTACATGAAAAAAACAAAGAGAAACAACAGAAATTTGCAAGAACAAAAAATTAGCTTCTTATTGGCTCCACAAATGTGGAATTACAAACTTCAGAATTACAATATCAAAAGCCACATGGGCATCCCTTACAATAATCTATATGACAAAGCCTCAAATAACCACCCAGAACTGCCCTAGAAAACACCACGGGCCTTCCTTAAATAGGCAATTTTCCACCGCCCGAGAAGGTTCTAGAAATCTAGCCATTAAAGCTGACTACCCTTAGCATTTAATTATTTTTCACTTTTATTACAAAAGGGTCGGCTTTAAATATTTAGAAAACATGAGATTAGGTAGCCCAACTTTCGGAAGCCATAACTTTTGAACCATAGCTCCCATTGGCTATTATAACCACTTTTTGGAAAGGGGAGATCATGATCTACAGTACCTAACAAGAAAAGCGCTAGTTAGCTAGGGGTTTGACCTCGATCCAGAGCCTCTAAGGTCCTAAAAATTGAGGTCAAAGGTTTTGCACCCTAAAATCTCAACAGTAAATCCTTAAAAACTTTTCCAATACAAATGATCTGGAAATGAAATTCAACTGGCATTCCTATATGACTAAGATGAACCTTCACCTAGAAAATTAGAACATTCTGAGTTCAAACGACCAACTTACTTAAAATAGTAAGTTTCCAAAAATAGCAGCTTTGTACAAAATAGCCCTTATTGAATAGAAAAACACATATTTTTGGGTGATGCAAGATTGCCCTTACACCCAGGATGCACCTGCATCAGGTTGCTTCTACAAATCTCTCCAATATTGCATGGATCGAACAATTACTGGAAGGTATGAATATTAAGATCCTTAAACCAGTAATTATCTATTATGATAACCCCAGTGCAATTAAGATTTCTAAGAATCTAGTCATGCATGCTGAGACTAAGCATATTGCTATCAAGTATCACTATCTAAGAGAACAAGTGCAAGCAAAGGAAGTGACACTAGAATATGTTTAATCAAAGGAACATTTAGCTGATATATTCACCAAGCCATTACCAAAGGATACATTTGAGTACCTGAGATAGAGACTAGGGTTCCAACCCTTGTCTATCAGTCAGTAAGATGATTAGGAGGTTGTATCATCCTATACCAAATCTAAAGATCAGTCATGTTGATGTAAACATTGAGATGAATAGAAACAAATATATCTGTACATAGCAAGGTACATATCTGCACTGAAAATAAGAACATTGTATTGCTAATGGATATGGAAATTCAAGAAATATATTATGCAAAGCAATGGAACATGATATAGATGATTATTTTGTTTGGCATTGATGTCAAAGGGAGAGAATGATCTCATTATCATTAAAAGGGAGATATTATTCCATTATCATATAAAGGGAGAGATGATATATAAAGGGAGAGATGATCTCATTGTCATAAAGGGAAAGATCATCTCATCATCATAAGGGAGAGATTATCTCATTGATCAGAAAAATATTATATCATCATCCATGAAAAGAAGTTCCTAAGAATTAGAAGGAATAGTTTATCAATATTCTAAGGGAGAGAAATTGATTACATATGAAATATTCATCTAAGGTAGAGAAGTAACAAAGGGAGAGAGTTTAGACAAAGAGAAAGATTGTTGTTAAAAGAAAAAGACATTATCAGAAAGAGGAGAAGTCAAGGCAGAGCACATATTAGAACAGAGACATCAGATGATACATCTATCCATAGAAGGGATTGAAGAAAACCATTCTCCATGAATCAAATCCAAGCTATTTTTGAGCTGACCAAGAGCCAGAAATTTATATTAGTTACATTAGGAAAGGTTGATGAAACTGTATATTTCATATTGTATTAGTGATAGTATAGTATGATAATGTAGTATGTTGTCATCAATGCCAAAGGGAGAGATTGATGACATGTAACTAATTGAATGTTTGAAGATGTTAATTTGATAACCAAAATGCATAAGGATAATATAAGATATTAAATCAGTTAATGGATTGTATTGTAATTGATGTTAACTTGATATAATCTAATCGGTTATAATCAAAGTGTCAAAGACTTTAGAGTATCAAAGAGAAAAAGATTATGATTTCAGTAATGCATAAAAGACAAGCATTCACAATATGACTTCAAACACCAACAGTCAGTGGAAACTGATGGAAAGAGATCAAAAAAAGTCAAGTCACAGTGATGCCTGAGAAAGAACACCAACGAGAAAAATTACAAGCATAACCAACAACCAAAAACATAGTGTAAACTGACAGAGAAGCCCGAGAAGAACTATAGAGTTGATCAAATCTATCAAAGAGTTAAACACAAAAATTAACATGAGTTCAAAAATGAAAAAATATCTAGTTGGCAGAGGTAAATATAGACTTAATTGGTAGTTATCTTTGTTTTCATCGACAAGATAAATCCAGAGATAAGTAAGGGATTTAAAGTTGGTTTATCCAGTAGAAAAGAATATCTCTACAAGATAAAATAGGATTTTTTCTTTAAATCTAATTGGAAAGAATTATGGATCACGCCAAGATTAGGAAAATCAAGAACCTAACAATAGTGATATCATGTCTACAAAGAGACAACTCAATTCATTGCGAATTGTGGTGGGTGAATGAATGAAAAGAGGATGCTAAAGAGAAACTAATGAAGAGAAACTTCATACAGTCCTGATTAATTAAGTTGAGGAAAGAGATAAAGTTTTCTATGGACACCGAGCAACAGAGCACATCATCACTGAACAAAATAAAAGTGGATCAAAGGTATAAACTAAGATATATTGATTAGAGTAGTTTTATGAGATTACAATAGATCTAAAAATCTGCAAGTATAAGTTGCATATGTGAACATATCATACTATTTCAATTTAACCATTGATTCAGAAAATCTCTTAACCGAGTGGAATTTAAAGATCCTTTCTATATTAAGATACATCCAAAGGAGTATCAAAAAGCTTGATCATGAAGATAACATGAGATGCTAGATACCTATTAATAGGCCAAGTGAGTGTTTGATCAAGGGAGGTAGCATAAAGATGCCCAATATGAAGAGACAAACTAAAATTTTAAATCCTCTAACAAGGTCACACCTAATAGTGTGTTTGTAACATTTAACAAGGTTGGCTCTTCACCGAGCTCACTTTAGAAGATCAAAAATTTTGGGTTACCGGTCCCAAGTGGTTTTTCCCTTAACAGGGTTTCCATGTTAAAAATTCATGTGTTAATGTGTTTATGAGTCATTACTTTAGTGTTTTGCATTACACATAACTTAACTAGTTTGATCAATATACTCTAGATAATTTACTATCTTTCAGTAAATTAACAAACTATTTTCCAGTAAACATATAGTAGAAGGTTTTACATAGCATTCTAAGCAGTAGTAATTTGGTTATAGTATTTGGAGGCATTCATCTTATAGGACTGAAGATAACTAGAGGCTTAATATTGTGGTACTAAGTTTCAAGGTTGATTATTGTAATATTTTTAAGGCCACTGATTCACCCCCCCTCTCAGTTATTACTAACAATACCTACCTGAGTCAGTGGATCTCAAAAAAGGAGGATCTTATCCAATCCTCATCAATTAGGCTTTTCTTGCATATATTATATTGGAAATATACAAGAGTAAGAATTCATACTGGTTTTAAAAGATACTTGCAATAAAAATCCCTAATAACTAGCAAGAAGAGTTGCCAAAGGTAAATACAAAGGTAAAATGCCATTGATTTGTTTCTCATGCAATGAGGTTGGCCACATTGCTCCCAAGTGTCCAAAAAAAGAAGACAAAGATGAGAAAAAGTTCAACAAGTACAAAGGCAAGAAAGATTTCAAGAACTACAAGAGGTACAAGGACAAAGGTAAGAAGTCTTGTTATATTGCTAAGGATTATGACAGTGATGAAGAAGAAGATGAAATGGTGTATATTGCTATTAAGGATGAGTCAGATGAAGAAGATGAAAAGATAACACTTTTCTCACATATCAGAAAAAATGACATATGGATAATTGACAGTGGTTGATCTCATCACGTGTCTGGTGATAAGAAAAAAATTGAACATCTTGAATGCTATGATGGTGCGAGTGTCAGTTTTGGGAATGATGAACCCTGCTATGTGAAAGGAAAAGGTTGTATTACTCTAAAAAAAGTAATCAAATGTGATAATGCTTATTGGGTTGAAGGACTACGGAGAAATCTGGTCAGTGTAGCACAGCTAAACAATATTGGCTTCAAGGTAGAATTCATGAATGGTAAGGCCAAGCTCCTGGATGGTAAAAGGAACCTAGTTGGAACTTGTAGGCAAACAAAAGGTAATATATTCTATCTTGATATCACTGAAGGTTCATGCTTCATTGCACAAGTAGAAGAAAGTTGGCTATAGCATAAAAGGTTGTGTCATGTAAGTTTGGATAATCTAGTAAACATAAGCAAAAAAAAGAGTGTTAGAGGTATTCCTATTTTGAAGAAACTCGAGTTAGAAACATGCAAACAATGTCAAATCAAAAAGATGAGGAAGACAAGTTTCAAAAGCAAGAATTACAATACTAATGAAATATTGGAATTGGTACACACTGAACTTTGTAGACCAATTGGAACAACAAGCTATACTAGAGAGAAATATTTTATTCTATTTTTTGATGATCATTCCAGAATGATGACTATCATGTTTCTCAGAGAAAAATTAGAAGCTTTTCAAAAGTTTAAATGGTATCTTACAAGAGTTAAAAAGGAAACAGGAAAGAAACTAAAATGTCTAAGATATGACAAAGGAGGATAATTCATTTCTAATAAGTTCAATGAATTATGCAATGAAAGAGGAATCAAAAGATAGGTATCTACCCCTTGTACACTATCAAAAAATGGAATAGAAGAAAGAAGAAACAAATCCATTATGGATTGTGCCAGAACCCTAATGATTGAAAATAATGTTGCTTCCAAATACTGGAAGGAGGCCATCAACACTATAGTGTTCATCTTGAACCGAGTTCAACTGAATGAAGGTAGTAACCAGGCACCTTTTGAATTATGGTATGGGTATAAACCTAATGTTCATTATTTCAAAGTATTTGGAAGTAAATGTTACATCTTGAAGGAAGCAAGAAAAAGAAATATAGATGAAAAAAGTGATGAAGGAATATTCCTAGGTTACTCATGTTAAAGAAAAGCATACAAATGTCTGAATCTTACTAATCATAAAGTCATAGAAAGTGTACATGTCAAGATTGATGAGTTTGTAGAAAGATATGAAGAAAAAAGTAGTAAAGAGCTTGAATGCTATAGGAACTTTGTGTATCATGAACCTAATACTATACCTATGACTCGAGAAATGGTGATTGGATAGTAGAACTGTCAACCACTGAAGATACTAACACAAACTGTACAACCTGAGTTGCAAAATGTGAAACCCGAGCTATTGGTAGAAGAGACCAAGTCAAAGATAGAGGAAACTAAGTCTCAGACAGAGGAACCAGAGTAACAGACATAGGGAACTGAGTCACAGACTATGGAACCTGAGCATCAGATAGGAGAACATGACAGAATGTTTGAGAATGATAGACATAGTGGATCAAGTCCAAAATAAAGACTGAAGGATCCTATACTTTCTAGATATGTTAGAAGGCATCATGCACCTGAGAAAATAATTGGAGATCAGACAGAAGGTGTAATGACAAGGAACCAAATCAAAGGTACATGTTTTCTAAGTGAATTTGAACCTCAAACTGTTAAAGATGCATTGAATGATGAGAGTTGGATAGAGGCAATGAATGAAGAAATTGAGTAGATTGAGAAGAACAAAACTTGGACTCTTGTGCCTGGGAAAAAGGACAAGAATGTGATTGGAACCAAGTGGGTTTTTAGAAATAAGATGAATGAAAATGGTGAAGTTTATAGAAACAAAGCCAGACTAGTTTGTAAAGGATATGCTCAAGAAGAGGGAATTGATTATAGAGAAACTTTTTCTCCTATTGCAAGAATTGAAGGAGTCAGAACTCTTCTGGGATATGATGCACATAGAGGATACAAAGTATATCAAATGGATGTGAAGGCTACATTTCTAAATGGAATCCTAGAAGAATAAGTCTACATTGAACAACCTAAAGGATTCATTAATCCTAGAAGGAATATGGTTTGCAAGCTGCATAAAGAATTGTATGGTTTGAAGAAAGCACCCAGAGCCTGGTATGAAAGACTGCATGGTTACCTAGTAAATATTGGATTTTAGAGAACCAATGATAACAGTATCCTGTACATCAAAGAAGGACCACAAAACAAAATATTGTTAGTGGAGATATTTGTTGATGACATATTATTCACTGGATATGATGACTTATGTAGAGCATTCTCTGTAGCTATGAGTAAAGAATTTGAGATGTCTATGTTTGGTGAGATAAAATTCTTTGTGGGATTACAAGTTCATCAAATGAAGGATGGTATCTACATTACTCAATAAAAATATATCAAGGAGATACTCAAGAAATTTGGAATGGAAGATTCCAAACCTGTTGGAACACCCATGTGTACTGAACAAAAATTATCTAAGGATGATGATTCAAAGGAGGTAGATCAGACTAATTATAGATCCATGATTGGAAAATTGCAATATGGTGTTCACACTAGACCTGATATTGCATTAGTAGTTGGTATTGTTGCAATATTTTCAGCTAATCCCAGAGAAAATCACCTAATAGAAATCAAAAGAATTTTGATATATCTAAAGGGTACTGAAGACTATGGTTTATGGTATAAGAAAGGTGGAAAATTTTAGTTGAATTCATTCACTAATGCTGATTGGGTTGGAAGTGTTGATGAAAGGAAAAGCACCAGTGGTGGAGATTTCTTTCTTGGAAAGAGGTTAGTATCCTAGACTAACAAGAAACAAAATTGTATCTCTTAGTCTACAATAGAGGCAGAATATGTTGCTGCAATAGTGAACAATTAAAACATCATATGGTTCAAGAAGTTGTTGTTAGGAATGAAGAAAGAAGTGAAAGAACTAATTATTATCTACTTTGAAAACACTAGTGTCATTAAGATTTCAAAGAATCTAGTGATGCACACCAAAACCAAGCATAAAGCAATAAAGTGTCATTTCTTGAGGGAATTAGTACAAAATAAAGAAGTAAGGTTGGAACATGTGAGTAATAAAGAACAAGTTGCACACATATTCACCAAACCTTTACCTAAGGATGCATTTTTGTATCTTAGAGGAAAGCAAGGGGTGCTTCCCCTAACTGAAGCTCACTAAAATAAAATTTAGTGATGCATCAACCTAAGCCACAATGAAGATCTATCAGTTGATGCAGGTACATTAGAGCCCATTGCAGATGAATTAGTACATTCAGGTACATTAGAACTTCAAAAAAAAAAAGTATTGACTATTGGTATTGATACTTAGTATTTATGGAGATGGAGTCTAGCATTTATTGTCAAAGAGGGAGAGTTTTCTATAATACACAAGAAATTAATTAAGGGAGAGTTCATAACAAAAAGACAAAGAGTTTGATGTCAGAGGGAGAAATCTTATCAAGAGATAGAGTTTGATGAAAGAGAGAGTTTTTGGATGAGAATCAGAATGAAGCTAAAGAAATTAAATAAAGTTTTTTGTTGCTCTACAATTATTTGTATTATGACATGTTGTGTTGCCATTAATGCCAAAGAGGGAGATTGTTGAAGACAATTATTCAATTATGTGTTGTCATTGATGTTACACAAATGCCTACATTTAGAACGAGCACATTTGGTGAATAGAATTTTTTTTTCATTGTTGATGGAGTCACTTAGGAATTTCAGTCATGGTCAGGCATCAAAGAAACTCAGTGTTAACTAAGTTGATTATTCAGTGTCATCTGACTAAAAGTGGTTTACATTCTATAATCAATTGGTTATATGAGGTCAACTGAATTGTGATTTATTACTTATTTAGAAGTATATTCAGGCTAACTTGACATGGCTTATCATATATATGAAAGGTCAATTTTGGATTGAATATGTGCAAGAGTGTGTATTAGAAGAAGTGTGGAATTCTGTGGTATGAAGAGTGAAGGTGAAATCAGATGGGATTATGATTGAGTAGAGAGCACTTAGAGCTGCAATAGAATATTTGATCAGTAAGGATCCAGTTATAATATAAACAGAGATTTGAGTTAGCATAGACAATTGCTTACACATACAGGTCAATTCATTGTTACTTTCTAACAATTGTAGCAGTGATCTTAAATCTCTTAAGAGTAGACTTAACAGTCTTTTTGTAAATCCTCTCACAAGGTAGAATTTCTATGTTGAAGTGTTGAAGACCTCGAACAAGGCCACTCCTCACATGGTGATTTAAATCCTCTAACAAGGTCACACCTAACAATGTGTTTTGTAACCTTTAACAGGGTTGGCTCCTAACAGGGCTCACTTCCAAAGAGTGAAAAATAGTAACTAGTTACATTGGTGGTTTTTTCCCATATTTGGTTTCCACGTTAAATCTTGGTGTTGCTTGTGTATATGTTATTTGTTTCATGATTTAGGTTTATGCACTTAATCACTAAAGTATAATTGCATTGGATATCATAAATATTGCTTTAACACCCGAGCTACAGAAGAATATCTTAATTTACTGAGTAACAGTGTTATCTTTTTTAAGAAATCTAAGGGACAAGGGATTTGTTTTGGAGTAAATGATTCACCCCTCCCCTCTCCATTAATTATCTCATTTCCAACAGAGACATCCATGGGACAAAGGTGGGGATGGTATAGGAGGGGCATGGTCATCCACTCAGCCAGCTTCATGAGGCATAACAGATATTTTGATAGACAATATTTTAAGCATTTTATATGTACAACAAGATTTTGATGCTTATGTACATATATGTATATGGACATTTTTGATACTAATGTATTTATTGGAAACTATATATATTGACATGATTCTGATGTCCTATGTGTATGTGTTTTGTTACTTTCTTTATGCATATTATGAAGTTATTATTGTTAAGATTGATGAACATCAATCTACCCAAGAACACCTGCATGCATAGCTATTACAAATAGAATGAAACAGACAGAAGAGAGAAGGATCTAGAAAGCTATGGCGGCCGATAGGCCAGAGACTGCAA
>MU224636.1:1435299-1468275 GCA_018584345.1 Thuja plicata | reverse complement strand
TGTCTATATAGTAGATGATCCATCTCACCGAAATGCATAGGTGCCTAGCCACTGCATCCGCCTAGTACATAGGAACAAGAACTGAATACGTAGATCACTCAACCGAACCAAGGAAGCAATAGAACCAGCAGGTGAACCCCCCCATAATGCTGAACTGGGAGAGGTGACAGGAACACTATAATGCGATGCGAAAAACAACTGCAGAAGAAGAACCAGGAACACTAAGTGCAATAGAGGTACAAACACAGGATAAAGGGCGGTGTCATCGACACAGACTACATGGGCTAATGTCATGGAAGGTACGCTCACTTGACAAGAGTGGATGCGCCTAAGGCATATGCATCATAATCCCCCCATGGCACTTTATAACACAGTGCGGGTAAAAAAACTGAACCAGGTGTACAAGATCTAAGAAAAGTAGAAGAAGGCACTTTATCTTAGTGCGTTTACGGAAAAAAATGCATCAGAATGAGCATGCAAGCTCAGAAGTCAGAAAGAAGAGTGCACTATTAACTCAGAGGAAGAGATCCCCGGACCTATAGAACCAAGCACACCACTAGAGGGCATAAACTGCATAACTCGGAGGAGTGAAAACCCGGAGCAGAATCAAGAAGAAATACCTCTGCCACTGAATAGTACACAGAATCAGATTTTCGACGATATCTCGTTTGCCAAAAAAGGAGTCTGGATGAGCCAGATATGACTCCCGGAAGGCAAAACAAAACATCAGACTTCAACAACAAAAAATGCTGTCAAAATGGTGGAACCAAAACCTCTAACTTCTACCATCGGAAAGTGCTCGAAAAGAGCTTTCCGACGATATATAGAAGTCAGAAAATACCCCCGTATGCTCCCTATAGAGAGAAAAAAGCCCAGGTACCCCCAAAAAAGGCAAAAAGGGTTACAAAAGGCCCCAGGGGCTAAAAAAAGGAGCCCCCGATCGCATGGATAGCGCCGGGGGCTGGGCCGCAGCCCCTGGTCCTTAATAAGACTGCGCGGATGGCATAATAAGCCCACGGGGCGGCAGAGGACCCGCCACCGGGCGGAGCGGCGCAAGAGGGGTGGCGCAGAGAGAAACGCCGCTGACAGGAACTGACCGCAGAGTGGCTACGACGGGGGAGGTCGGGCGGCGGGAGCCACTGTAGGTGGGGCGGTGGTGGCAGCGGGCCGCGGAGGTGGAGGGGCCGCGGGGGCCACGGCGGTGTCTGTGCTCGGCGGTGGCCGCGCTGTGTAGGGCCGGTGGGGAAGGCCGGCGGGGGCCGCTGTCGGAGGTGCCCGTAGCCGGTGGCGGTGGCGCGGTGGTGGCCCAACAAAAATACATGGGCTGTGCTTAATATAGAACCAAAAAACCATTAAAAAACAATGGTTTTTTATGATTTTTTTTTTAATTTTCTCATCCGTACGGCCCTCGGGAGGCCAAAAATTTTTCCCAGAGGCCCCTGTAACCAAAATGGTCAAAATTTTATATGATTTCGACTCTCCCAGGCCTTCTGGACGCAATGGTGGAGTCTGTTTTGGCTCAAACAGCTCAGAAAAATACAGACCCCCCAGAACCAGAGACAAATGCTGGAAAAGCTTCTGAAAGCTTCAAAACCCTCGCTGCTTCAACAGAGAACGAACAGCCAGCTGCAGAGTGGCTCTGATACCATGTTAAGATTGATGAACATCAATCTACCCAAGAACACCTTCATGCATAGCTATTACAAACAGAATGAAACAGACAGAAGAGAGAAGGATCCAGAAAGCTATGGCGACCGATAGGCCAGAGACTGCAAACCCATTGTGAAAGAAATTATCTTCTATTAACATGATGATGAAAATAATATAATCTCCTTATGAAATGAAAGCCGGTCAATCCTTATAAAGGATACCAAAACCCTAAAAGGGAAACAACTCAGAAAAGGAAACTTTCCTAAGTCTAACTTAAGCTAAGAGTAGATGAACTAATAATTAAGTAGTTTAATTATTAGCAATACTCGACTACTCTAACAATTATTGATGTGTGTGATACATGATGTGTGTGATTACTATGTGATGGTTTATTATGATGCTTATATATGATTTATGGATATGGTGGACATATTTATGTGATGTATACAAATTTATTTGTAATGGTTAATGTAATATACATGGGAAATAATGATTTATACTATGGATAATAAAAGAATAATGAACTCAAAATTCATCTAAATGAATATTATTATGTGATTATATTACAGTGAACATAATAACAACATTGTAACATAATGAATAACCTAAGAGAATGGAATTAATGGAGACTCCAATGAGGACTTTGTTTTTGTGTGTATTAGCTAGAACTGATAGGATCATTTAGCTAGTTGTAAGAGGGTGAATAAATAAGAATCTTTCCAAGAGTAAAATGAAATATGACCTAACTAAAATGCATCCTATCTACATGATTTTCAAGTGGGACTACATTATGTTTACATCATAGTGCACAATGTATTTTTGATATTGTAAAATGAGGTATGCACTATGTTTTAGATAACACAAGTGATATTGTTCCTTTGAGTGGAATAGACTCTCAAACAAAGAGATAGATTTAGGATCATAGATGTAGGATTTCATTCATAATGGTACCAACATAATGAAACTCATGGGGATATTTAGCACACCCAAATTTTGTTGAGGGATTTGGTAGTATGTGTACGAATCCTTCCCTCAATGAGGCATGCATAGTTATGACTATGTGTTGAACAAAAAAATAATAAAGATATCAACATATAGATCATACCATGAATGACACATATTCCAATAAACACCATTCAAGATATACCAAGATATTAGAGACTGAGGCAATCATGAGGAGGCTTTATTTAAACACAAATACAAAAACAACAAAAGGGAATCATGACCATGGAATGATTCAATCCAAAGTTCTTGCCAATAAAAGGATTGGGTGATGGAGAATTGGTGAGCTATTGCTAGATGGATACATCCTGATGGGAAAAGATTGATTGTTTTTGAAACAAGAATTTGCTGGCAATAGCTTGTGAAAGGAATAATAGTTGAGAAAGCCAGTTTGAAAGTTGGTTTCTAAACTAACTAAACCTTGATGAGAATATTTTTATACCACCCAACCACATGGAAGCTAGAGGCCCAATGCCATCAAGATAAGGAGGTAGACACCAATTCTCTACACTATAGGAAAAAATCCAAAATAGAATACAAGGTGGTAATCAGTTGCCAGACAAGGCTAGGAAATGCAAGTAAATATAAACAAGGAAAATGATACTATAGGCAAAGAAAAATTATGAAGAAAAGGACTCTATTATGCATGTAGGAAGAGTGTCATATAATAGCCTCTATCTTGGGTTGCCTTGGATTTATCCATTTATAACTCGACCCCCAAGATGCTTGGGTTTTCTTAGACTAGTCCCTCTACACCCCTGTCCCCAAGTAGATTCATGTGGAACTGAGCAACCTTTCATGAAGACAAGGACATTTGATCATGCCTATCTCAATAGAAATATTCTTCCACTACCACCCTTAGATTGTAATAGTGCTCAAGTCATGAGAGAGACATAAAAACTATCTTGATTAATGTTTATCCAACATGGTTTATTTATTAGTTTATCACTTGATTACAAAATTCGTTAATAAGTTGTCTTGAGCTATCCACTTTAGGGCCTCGACCCCTTTGAGAGCCACTCAACCTACTATGCGCCTAGGTTCCAAAACTCTTATTATTAAATAAGATGATAGAAAAATAAATGATTCCAAAACATATAATACAAGATACTCATGATTCTAATCAACAATAAGAATCCTTAGAATCTTGAATCTCATGCATTGCCTCTCTCATATGAAAGCCCTAAATCCCAATCATAAAATATAACTGAATAAAATGAAGATAATGGAGTCATAATGAATTTAAATATTATAAATTTAGAAATTTGCACCAATATATAAGATCATAATAATCTTATTTAGGAATTTTTATAAAGCCTTTCCACATAGACAAGTCTTGTTTCCAAAATATGATGCATAACCAAATCGATCTTTACACAACAAGAATACAGAGAATATGAAGTATAAAACCATCATAAATATCATATTTTAATATTTTAATGAGTGATAAGAAATATTAAAAACTAACCCCTAATCCTCTTGTAGGAATTGAAAAACTAAAATCAAAACCTTACTTGTAGATTCAGACTATGAGGATTTTTGACTAAGAATACAATCTTTAGGCATTGATACAACCTTTGAATTTAAATCAGACAGAGACCCATTTGAGATATTACTTTTTTCCTTTCAAAAAACTAGTTAATATGATAACAATTCATTAAATTTGAAAACTAACACCATTTTCTAATAATAGTTTTTAAAAAAACAAGGATATTCATCAAATGCATTAACGATTACATGACATGAAAGCGGAATTGAAATCACATTATCATATTATCCAATTACTTATTAGTCATGAATAAAAAATTTACCACCTATTCCCAAGTCCTCACTAGGCTCCCTAATGTTTCTTCTATCATTAACATATCTATAACATAAGTAATCACTAAAGTATAATATTTAAATGCATCATAAGGGATGCAACATAATATTTATTAAATGTAAGTTTATTAATAGCACAAATTTTAAGTTTTCCTATGTTCTTTTTTTCACCATTATATTCACATCATTAGACCAATCAAGATAACCAACCTATCTAACATTATCCTAGTCATTTCCTTATTCCCAATCATTAACATTAATTAACTAATTAGACTAGTAAATCTAAATATCATCTTTGATTCCTTAAGTTATATGATCATTCATTAACAAAATAATTTAACTTATCCTTAAAGTACATTATTTGATTACCTATACATCATTGCTACTACCTTAAGTAATCAATTTTAATTAATGATATATCCAATTCTAACTTAAAACTTTATTAACCACATAATTAATATATTTACTAATCCACCTTACATAATCAGTAAAATATATCAATAATCACCCACAATAACATTCCTACAAATCTACATCTTTTATTTTTTACTATTATAAATGCAATAATGTGTCTATGAATACATGAATCTCCTAGGAGATACAAATTATATCAAAATATCTATACCTGAGAACAATATTGAATAAGATAAAACTACGTAAAAGATGAAGATATGTTAATGCAACATAAATAAAGGTACTAGTAAAAAGATCCATCAACACAACATGAATGAACTGAATGTCAATGTGAAAATATTTACCACCCAAGCACGTGGAAATTAGAGGCCTAATCCCACTGAGCTAAGGAGGTAGACACCAATGCCCCACACAAAATAAAATAATCTAAAATATAATACATAGTGGTAGCCAATTTCCAAAAAATGCTAGGAAATGCAAGGAAAATAAACAAGGCAAAGAATACTAGAGGTAGAGCACAATTACCAAGAAAAGAACTCTAGAATGCATGTAGGAAGAATATCATCACATATCTCCTCTCTTGGGTTTTCTTTGAATGATTCCTCTGGACCCTATTCTCCAATATGTTTGGGTTGTCCTAGATTGATCCCACTTGACCCTAACCCTAAATTAGACTCATGTGGAACTGAACAACCTTTCATGAGGACAAGGACGTTCGATCATGCCAGTCTCAACAAGTATCTTCTCTCACTCCTATCCTTAGAATGTACTAGTTCTCAGGGAATGTGAGAGACATCAAAATTACATTTATTAATATTTATCCCATATATAGTTTATTTATTAGGTTATCACTTGATTACTAAACTCGTAAGTGGGTTGTCCTTGACTGGCTACTTCAGGGCCTCAATCCCCATTGCAAGCCACTCAACCTAGTATTCACATAGGTTCCCAAAATATTATGTTAAAAAAAGATAATATAAGCATAAATTATTCCAAGACACATAATACATGACGATCATGAATCCAAACAACAATAATAATCCATAGAATCTAGTTTAGGAAAATCATCATTACCTCTCTCATGGGCAAGCCCTAAACCCCAATGAGAAAACATAACCAGATAAAATGAGTATAATGGATTCATAAGGAATTTAAGTATTATAAAATCATGAATCCATAACAGCATATCAAATCATAATAATATGATTTAGGAACTTTTATAAATCCTTTGCACATAGACAAGTCCTGTTTCTAAACGCGATGCATAAGTGAATCGATCTTAACACAAAAATAATACAAAGCATATGAATCATAAAAAAAATCATGAATATGATATTTAATAATTTTAATGACTAATAAAAATATATTAAAAACTAACCCCTAAGCCTCTGGTATGCATTGAAAGACTAAAAATGTCAAAACCTTACTTGTAGATTGAGACTACGAGACTTTTTGACCAAAAATAATTTCTTCAGGCATCGATGCAACCTCAGAAGTGAAATCAGATAGAGACACATTTGACATCTCACTATTTTACTTAAAAAAAACCAATTAATATGATCCCAAGTCCTAAAATTTGAAAATGAATAATATATTTTTTTTAAATAGGATTTTTTAAAAAACTAGAAAAGAAATAGGGTAAAATGAGCAAAATGGAATATTAATTTCAGAATGTAAGTGAAATTAAAAATGAAGATTTTAAATGATATTATGACACCAAATATTTTTCCAAATGAATGGAAAATCAATAAATAAGAGGGTTTCAAACCATACCTCGAAAGGAAAAAAGGAGGAAGGAGGAAGAAGAATGGAAAAGAATGGAATCCAACTCCAATGCATAAAAAAATCTCCACACAACAACTATTAGAGTTGATGAAAAATCAACCCTACAGCTCTCAAGAATTACCTGCATGCAAATCTGTCATGGAATGAGAGAAGCAAAATCAATGGAGGCCAAAAATAATATATTGATGAAAGAGGAAAAATATTGTGTACACAATGGAAAGAAATCCCTGAATACAATATCATTATGAGATAATTAATAATTACAGAGAGATCAAAACTTATAAAGGTGATCAAAACCCTAAAAGGGAAAAACTGTGGTTGCATGATAATAATCAATAAAAAATTAATTATTATATACTTAATGTTTAGCTTAAGTAAACAAGAGATAATAAGTGAGTTAATAATTAAATAAAAAATATTTAATTAACAAGTGAAATAAATTATTACTCTAACACCCCCACTTAAGATTAAATTGGGGAGAAGATAAAACCTAGAAACAACTACTGAAAGAAGGAAATGGGTCTCGGTAACTTGGCCTGATCAGGTACCCAAGTACAAAAAATCTCTATAAAGAGGAGAAAGGGAGAAAAACATGTGGGAAAAACCCCTCTTCAAAAAGAGATGAAGCCTAGTGAAGGAATGAAGAATCCTTAGAACTAGAGAATGTCCTAAAAGATAGGAACAAAGGATGAACATGAAGAACACTACTAAAGCATGAAGCTACAAACACTATCAAAGAATAACTTCTAGAACCTCCACTATAATAGAAAATGATCAATTAGATAAGACTGTAATCTGCATGAGTGCCCTCAAATGAAAATACTAGAATCAAGATGGAAGACAAAGGAAAACGTCATAATTCAAAGATACAGATGGAAAAAAAAAACACCAAAGTCTGAAGAGATGATCAAAAGATGGAAGGATTCCTCCAAAATGGGAATGAAATATTTTCCATGTGGTAAATGATCCATCTCACTGGAATGAATAGGTACCTAGCCACAACATCTGCCTAGTACATAGGAACAAATAATAAATACATAGCTCACTCTATCAAACCAAGGAAGCATTAGAACCAACAATTGACACCCCTCATAATATTGAGAAGGTAGAGGCATGAAAAGTACACTAAAATAGACTACCAAGAACCACTTGCATGCAAACCTATCATAGAAAGAGATAAGAAAAAGCTATGGAGGCCACACATAATAGATAGATGAAAGAGAAATCATATTGTGTAAATAAATGTGAGAAAACCATCAGTATAATAACATTCTCAGATGATGAATAATTACAAAGAGATCAAACCTTATAAAGTTGATCAAAATCCTAAAATGGAAAACCTAGGTTGCATGATAATAATTAATAAAAGAATTAATTATTATATGCCTAAATTTTAGCTTAAGTAAACTAGAGATAGTAAGTGACTTAATAATTAAATCAAAATGATTTAATTAATAAGTGAAATAAATTATTAAATCTAACAACAACCTCCAGAAATATAAATCCAATATAAATCCAAATCCATGCCAAAAAATTCTCCAATCCAATCCCAAAATATTTCTTCAACAATCCAAAGAAATCTCCAACTCAAATCCTGCCAAAATTGATCAAAAATATTCAAGAAAGAAAATCCAAAATTCCTCCAATAATTGTTAGAAATAAATCCTCCCAATTAATCCAGCCAGGAATTAGTCCCAAGAAAACTTGGTGATGATTTATAACTGATTGAATGTTTGAAGATGTAAAGTTGATCACCGAAATGTAGAAAGATAATGCAAGACATTAAATCAGTTAATGGATTGTATTGTCATTGATGTCAACTTGATATAATATGATCGGTTATATACAAAGTGTCAAATACTTTAGAGAATGAGAGAGATAAAGATTATGCTATCAGTAATGCATAAAGATCAACGTTCATTAAGTGACTACAAACACCGACGGGCAGTGCACCCCGATAGACAGAGAAACACCCCGACGGACAAAGAAACCTGAAAGTAAAGTCATAGTGGGGTATGTGCACCAAGATGGGGGACCAAAAAGGTGCCAAATACCTTTTTGGCCTCTCTCTCTCTCTCTCTCTCTCTCTCTCTCACACACACACACACACACACACACCATCTAATCTCTCTCTCCTCATTCTCACCTATCTCTATCTCTCACTCTCTCTCATATTCTCTTCCTCTCTCCTCATATTATTCTTCTTCTTCTTCTTCTTCTTCTTCTTCTTCTATTTATGTGGTTTCCTTGTGTGATCCTCTCAGAGTTGGGTGATTTTAATTTACTGAGATGTATGAAATGTATTGATATTTTAATTTAAAGGTTGTTTTTCCTAGGTTTCTTGGCTATTTTTTTAACATGGCACGACAGTATTCCCATATTTTGTACTGCGGTGGTGTGATAGATGGTTTCTCTATTTGTAATTCTCTTCCTCTTCCTCTTCCTCTTCCTCTTGATTTCATTCAAGCATCCCTATCTAATATGATATTTTACATGACCCCATGTAATTAGGATAAATCTTGCACAATTTTTGTGTGTTGTAGTGGGTGCTCCATTTGTTAGATTGCCAAGTTTAAAGTGGGATACTTTTGTGAGACTATCAATCACCACCAATATAGAATTGTGTTTGTTTCTTGACATAGGCAGTCATTGAACACTGTCCATACTAAATATTTACCACTTCCAGTCTAGTATGAAATTAGGCTACAATAATCCTATTGGGTATTATTGTTTCTTCTTCACCCTCTAGAACTCACAACAAGTAGCCAAAAATCGTGCAGTGTCCCATTTGATACCCTTCAAAAAATAAATTGACCTAACATCTGTTATGAGTTGTGTTACCCTAAGATGATCTGATTGTGGTGCTAAATGCACCTCTTTATTAACCAATCTTCTCATTTTTGAAGATTTTGGTACATTTATGTGTGAATAGAAACCATAGAAGATATATGTCTTCTATAGCTTAAGACATGTGCCACTTTTTTAACTCCCCTTTGATGCAGGTGATATAAAAATCATCTAAAATCAATTACAACCATCTTCTCTGGATGACATTAAGATTAGGTTGGTAAAATTATATCTTAACCGTTGGTTATAAGATTAGAGTTCAAAGGGATTTCCTAATAAAAAGTGATTTAACATTTAACTTGTGCGTGCACAATGGCTACTAGTTCAAGGTCACTAGGTTCAAAATTATGTTAATAATTCTTTAGTTTTATGGATTTGTAGGAAATCACTTTCCATTCTTGCATTAGGACACTTCCTTCACATGAGGTGCTAGTAACTACCACAAGGCGTCCCTTAGGATCTAGTACCTTTAAAATTGGTGATTTTGTCAATTTATCCTTGAGAAGTTCAAAGGCCTTCTAGCACTTTTTTGTCCACTCAAACATCTTTTGTTTTCTCTAAAGTGTTGTAGTATGATGAGCTATTTAGGATAAGTTCATAACAAATTTGTAATATCCTGTCAACACCATAAAACTTCAGACTTCTTCTATTTTTCTTGGGGTCAACCATTCTAAAGTGGTTTTTTTCTCCAGATCTTCTATTATACCCTTCACAAATATAATATGTCCTAATTATTGTACTTCCTTCCAAAAGAATGTACATTTAATTTTTTTTTCATATAATAATTTATTCTCTTGTAACCATTGCAATACTATATGCAGATACTGCATATGTTCTTCTTCATTCTTGTAGTAAAATAGAATAGGATCTAGGAACACTAAGATGAACTTATCCAAGAAATCTTAGAACACACTATTCTTAAGATTCATGAATATTGCTAGGGCATTAGTGAGACCAAAAGGTAAAAATATGAACTCATAGTGCTTATACTAAGTTATAAAAGTCATATTATAGATATCTTCATCTCTATGTTGTAATTGATGGTATCCTAGCCATAGATCATTTTTTTTAAAGCACTATGGGTCCACATATTTGATCAAATAGATAATCAATACATGGTTAGGGATACTTATTTCTTATTGTCACCTTATTTTTACATTCAATAATCAATAGGTAAATTAATGGTCCCATACTTTTCTTAATAAATATCATTGGTTCTCCTCATTTAAACACATTATATTGAATCAACCCCTTTCTTATAAATTCTTGCAATTGTTATTTTAACTCTATGGGTTTAACTTCTATCATTAGATAAAGAGCTTTAGATATTGGCCCTTCTCTAGGAATTGTAAAAACAAATAATACTATTTTTTTGTGGTAATCCAAGTAGTTCTTCTAGAAGTACATATTGGTATTCTTGAAGATAGGGATATTTATCTTTGACAAATTCTTCTGATTTACTATCCTCCCTCAATTCTATGTGCAAATAATTGAGACCCTTTTATTTCACTTTGTTTTAACTACATTTATAAAATATTTTGTACTTTGACCTCACATTAGACACCTTCCAAACAAACAATATCTCTAACCTCATCTAAGAATTTTAATTTTTTATCAAAGTAATCCACCCTGGTCTTATGTCTCCACAACCTACTTATTCAAAAAATTGTATCATATGATCCTAAAGGTTCTATATATAAGTTGACTTCCATCATGAAGTTAGGACACTCAATCCAAGCCTCAAATATACATTTCTCTACCAAAGCTCTTAACTAGGTTTCATATTCTATGGACTAAGAGTAGGCCATGAATTCAACACTTTTTTAGAAATCTACTTAATGACTTTGGTGAGATAAATTTTTTAACATAGCTCTAGTATCTATAAGTATTGTTAAGGAGCTCCCATAAAGCATACTTGTAATTTCAGTTAGGGTGATCTAAAAATATTCTTGTCTATTGTCTATAGAAACATGAATTCTCTATTGAAAAGATACGTGCTAGGATGGTAAATGATTTATTTGCTTCTTCCCTCCTTGATGCATGATTCGACATTGATTAGGATAATGTTCACAATTGGATGTGAAATGTCCTCCCAGCGGAACTCTCTTCTCTATGCCCTTGTTGGAAGTTTTATTTTCCTTTCTATATTTTATATATCCTTTCTTTTCCCCTTTAGTATAATATTTATTATGTTTTTACCCCTTATCATTTCTCCAATTGAATTCATATATTTTGTATGCCTTCTTAAAGCGATAAGAATATTGCATCTATTTCTTCTTCTTTTTACTCCTTTTCTTAATATTATCATCTTTCTTAAGCATATGCTCTTTTCTTACTACTTTATTGTACATTATATTCATGGTACTATGTCCAAGGACATCTAAAAATCCTTTAATATGGTTGTTAAGGTCAATAATATTTATTTTTATACTAAACCATTCCTCCATTTGATATGTGGTACATATTTTAGCAACTATGAAACTTTTTTGAGTACTCATTGCCTAAGATTTAACCTTTCCAAAGGTTCTATAAACTCATCACTTTATGGTTAAAAAAATAGTTGGGGAATCCATGTTCTCTTGAAGATTCCCACAAACCATTCCCAAGTAGTGTTAGCTTATTTCAGGTCTAACTTGGTCTTCTTGTTCTCTCTCTATGTGGCCAACTCTATAGTCAGCTAGTAGGCACCCCACACTAATTTAGTGTTCTTTGAGTAATTTATATTCTAAAAATATTTTTATATCTATTGAAACCAAGACTGAACAACTTATTCTTACACTAAGCCCTCAAACTTAGGGGTCTTAATCTTTTTAATGTCATTATTTATCTCACAAGCTATGAATTTTCTCTTCTTAGTTTGGGTGTGAGTATTCAAGCACTCTCCTTGGTGCTAACTATGAGTGTTATGGTCTCAATTATTATACATTTACTAAATATTTCTGAAAATTAAGACTCTTCCTCCTCTTCCCTAGTCTCATTCTAATCCATTTCCAATTGTTCTATGGTTCAAACCCTAGTTTTGTCTCTTTCATCATAGTAAGGAGTTGAGCGATCATCCACGCATACTGCAAGTGGAGAGGCATCACATGCCTTAGTAGGGATGAGACCTCCCTGGGACAAAGGTGGGGATGATATAGGAGAGGCAAGGCCATCCACTCAGCTAACTTCATGAGGCATATCAGATATTTTTGATACACAATTTTAAAGAATTTTTAATATGTACAATGAGATTTTCATGCTTATGTATACATGTCTATGGACATTTTTTTATACTAATATATTTAATGGATACTATATATATAGACATGGTTGTGATGGTCCTATTTGTGTGTTTTGTTATTTTCTTTATGCATATGATGGAGGTATTACTGACGTGTGTGATGTAGGATGTGTGTGATTACTATGTAATGGTTTATGATGATGCTTATATGTGGTTTATGGAAATGGTGGATGTAGTAATGTGATGTATGCAAATTGATTTGTAATTGTTAATGCAATATACATGGGAAATAATGATTAATGATATGGATCATAATTGGATAATGAACTTAAAATGCATCTAAATTAATATTATTATGTGATTATATTACAAAGAACATAATAACATAATGAATAACCTAAGCGAATGGAATTAATGGAGACTCCAATGATGACTTTGTTTTTGTGTGTATCAACCAAAATAGACAGGATCATTTAGCTAGTTTTATGAGGGTGAATAAATAGGAATATTTTCAAGCATAAAATGAAATATGACCTAACTAAAATGCATCCTATCTACTTGATTTTCAACTGGGATTATTTTGTGTTTATGTTGGAGAAAACACCCTAGGTTTGATATTATAGGAGGAGGTATGCACTACATTTTAGATAACACAAGTGACATTGTTGCTTTGCATGGACTATAATCTTAGACAAAGAGATACATTTAGGATCATAGATGTATAATTTCATTCATAATGGTACCAATGCAATGACACTCATGGGGAGATTTTGAAGACCCAAATCTTGTTGAGGGATTTGGTGGTATGTGCACAAATCCTACTCCTAGTGAGGCATGCATAATTATGACTGTGTTTCAAAAAATTTACTAAAACTATAAAGATACAAATCATACCACAAATGAAACATATTCCAATAAAAACCATTCAAGATATACTAAGATATTAGAGACCGAGGCAATCATGATGAGGCTTTATTAAAACACAAAGATAAAATCAACAAAAACACATCATGAACAAGAAATCATTTAGTCCAAAGTTCTGGACATGAAGATGATTGGGTGAAGGATAATTGATGAGGCAACACCAGAAGGATACATCCTGACGGTAAAATATTGATTGATGTTGAAATGAGAATTCACTGGCAATAGCTTGTGAAAGGAATAATAGTTGAGAAAGTGAATCTGAAAGTTGGTTTGTGAACTAACTAAACCTTGATGAGAAATTTTTTACCACCCAAACACATGGAATCTAGAGGCCCAATACCTTCAAGCTAAGGAGGTATACACCAATGTCCTACAATAAATAAAAAAATCCAAAATAGAATACAAGGTGGTAACCAGTCTCCAAACAAGGCTAGGAAATGCAATAAAATATATACAAGGAAAAGGATACTATAGGCAAATAAAATTCCCAAGAAAATGACTCTAGTATGCATGTAGGAAGAGTTCCATAACATAGCCTCCATATTGGGTTGTCTTGGACCAATCCATTTGGACCAAGAACCCCAAGGTTCTTGGGTTTTCTTTGACTAATCCCTTTGGACCTGTTCCCCCAAGTAAACTCATGTGGAACTGAGTAACCTTTCACAAGGACAAGGATGTTTGATCATGCCAGTCTCAATAGACATATTATCCCACTCCCACCCTTAGCTTGTAATAGTTCTCAAGGCATGAGAGAGACATAAAATAAATATCTTGATTAATATTTATCCCACATGGTTTATTTATTTTGTTATCACTTGATTACAAAACTCATTAATGGTTTGTTCTAAACTAGCCACTTTAGGGTCTCGACCCTCTTTGAGATCCACTCAACCTACTATGCACCTAGGTTCCCAAACCCTTATTATCAAATAAGATGATCAAAAAACAAATGATTCCAAAGCATATAATTTACAAGATACTCATGATTCCAATCAACAATAAGAATCCATATAATCTATTTTAGGAAACTCATGCATTGCCTCTCTCATAGGAAATCCCTAAACACCAATTAGAAAATATAATCAAATAAAATGAACATAATGGAGTCATAATTAAGTTGAATATTATAAACTCATAAATCTGCACCAACATATAAGATCATAATAATCTTATTTAGGAACTTTTATAAAGCCTTTCCACATAGACAAGTCTTCTTTCCAAAATATGATGCATAAGCAAATTGATCTTTAAAAACAAGAATAAAAAGACTAAGAAGTATAAAACCATCATAAATGTGATATTTTAAGATGTGAATTAGTGATAATAAATATTAAAAACTAACCTCTAATCCTCTGGTAGGCATTGAAAGATCAAAATCAAAACCTTACTTGTAGATTGAGACTACGAGGCTTTTTGACTAAGAATAAAATCTTCAGGCATTTATATAACCTTGGAATTCAAATCAGATAGAGACCTATTTGAGATATCACTTTTTTCCTTTCAAAAAACCAATTAATATGATTAAAATGAATGAAAATTGAAAACTTATACCATTTTGTGTATATAGTTTTTTTATGAACTAGGAAATTCATCAAATGCATTAACAATTATATGACATGAAAGTGGAATTAAAATCACATTATCATATTATCCAATTGGTTATTAAAAGTTAATGAAAAGTTACCACCTATTCCTAAGTCCTCGCTAGGTTCCCTAATGTTGCTTCTATCATTAACGTATCTATAACATAAGGAACCATCGAAGTATAATAATAAAATGCATCATAAGGGATGCAACATAGTATTTATTAAATGCAAGTTTATTTTATAGCACAAAATTTAGCTTTTCCTATGTTCTTTTTTTCACCATTATTTCCACATCATTAGACCAATCAAGATAACCAACCTATCTAACATGAGCCTAGTCATTTCCTTATTCCCAATTGTTAACGTTAATTAACTAATTAGATTAGTAAATTTAACTATCATCTTTGATTCCTTACTCTATGATCATTCATTAGAAAAATCTTTTAACTTATCCTTAAACTACATTATTCCATTACCTATACATCATTCCTACTACCTTAAGTAATCAATTTTAATCAATGATATATCTAATTCCAACTTAACTCTTTCTTAACCACATAAATAATTTATCTTTTCATTTACTAATCCACCTTACATAATCAATAACTTATATCTATAATAACTCACAATAGCATTCCTAATAGTCTACATGTTTCATTTTTTACTATTATAAATACATCAATATGTCTATCAATACATCAGTCTCCTTCTAGGAGATACAAATTACATCAACATATCTATACCCAAGAACAATATTGAATAAGATAAAAATAGGTAAAAGATGAAGATCTCTTAATGAAACCTAACTAAAGGTACTGGTAAAAATATCCATCAATACAACATGAATGAATTAAACATCAAGGATAAAAATATTTACCACCCAATCACATGGAACTCGGAGGCCCACTCCCACTGAGATAAGGAGGTAGACACCAGTGCCCCACACTAGATAAAATAATCCAAAATAGAATACATAGTGGTAACCAATATTCAAAAAAGACTAGGAAATGCAAGGAAATATAAACAAGACAAAGGCTACCAGAGGCAAAGCACAATTCCCAAGAAAAGGACTCTAGCATGCTTATAGAAAGAATGCCATTACATATCTCCTCTCTTTGGTTGTCTTGGAATGATTCCTTTGGACCCCTACCCCCAAGACGCTTGGGTTGTCCTAGATTGATCCCACTCAACCCCGACCCTTATTTAGACTCATGTGGAACTGAAAAACCTTTCATGAGGACAAGGACATTTGATCATGCCAGTCTCAACAAGTATCTTCTCTCACTCCTATCCTAAGCCATTACTAGTTCTCAAGGAATGAGAGAGGCATAAAAATTATCTTGATTAATATTTATCCCATATGGTTTATTTACTAGGTTATCACTTGATTACTAAACTTGTCAGTGGGTTTTCCTTGACTGGCTACTTCAGGGCCTCAACCACGATTGCAAGCCACTCAACCTAGTATGCACCTATGTTCCCAAAATATTATGCTAAAACAAGATAATATAAGAATAAATAATTCCTAAACACATAATACATGATGCTCATGATTGCAAACAACAATAATAATCCATAGAATCTAGTTTAGGGAACTCATTATTACCTCTCTCATGGGCAAGCCCTGAACCCCAATCAGAAAACATAGTTCCAAATAAAATGAGTCTAATACATATATAATGAATTTAAATATTATAAAATGATGAGTCCATAAAAACATATTAAATCATAGGAATGTGATTTAGGAACTTTTATAAATTCATTGCACATAGACAAGTCTTGTTTCTAAAATGTGATGCATAAGTGGATTGATCTTTACACAAAAAGTGTAGAAGAATATGAATCATAAAAACATCATCAATATGATGTTTAATAATTTTAATGACTTATAAAAAATATTAAAAACTAACTTATAGGGCTTTGGTATGCATTGAAAAATTAAAAATGACAAAACCTTACATGTAGATTAAGAGTACAAGAATTTTTGAACAAAGGTAATTTGTTCAGGCATCAATACAACCTTGGAAGAAAAATCAGATAGGGACCCATTTGAGATCTCACTATTTACTTAAAAAAAACCAAATAATATGATCCCGAGTCATAAAAATTAAAAACTAATAATATTTTTTGAAAATAGCCTTTTTTTTTAAAAATATAAAATAAATAGGGTAAAATAAACAAAATGGAATATTAATTTTAGAATTTAACTGAAATTCAAAGTGAATATTTTAAATGATATAATAAGACAAATTTTTTCCCAAATGAATGGAAAAGAAATAAATAAGAGGTTTTCAAACCCTACCTCCCAAAGAAACAAGGAGGAAGGAGGAAGAAGAATGAAAAATAATGGTATCCAACTCCAATTCACAAAAAAAGCTCCACACAATAACTTTTGGAGCTGATGAAAACTCAACACTACAACTCCCAAGAATCACTTGCATGCAAACCTATCACAAAAAGAGAGAAGAAGCTACTGTGGAGGCCAAAAATAACAGATCGATGAAAGAGGAAACATATTGTGTAAACAATGGAGAGAAAACACTCATTCTCCAATAATTAATAATTAAAAAGAGATCAAACCTTATAAAGATGATCAAAATCCTAAATGGGAAAAACCTAGGTTGCATGATAATAATTAATAAAAGAATTAATTATTATATGCCTAAATTTTAGTTTAAGTAAACTGAAGATAATAAGTAACTTAATAATTAAATAAAAATGATTTAATTAATAAGTGAAATAACTTATTACTCTAACACCCCCCTTAAGATAAACTTAGGGAGAAGCTAAAACCTAGAAACAACTACTAAAAGGTGGAAATGGGTCTCGACAACATGGCCTGATCAAGTACCCAAGTACCAAAAATCTCTATAAAGAGGAGAAAAGGAGAAAACCAAGTGGGAAAATCCCGTATTCGAAAAGGGATGAATCCTAGTGAAGGACTAAAGAAGCCTCTAAACTAGAGAATGTCCTAGAAGATAGGAACAAAAGATGAACATGAAGAACACCAATGAAGCATGAAGTTGAAAACACTCTCAAATAATAATTTCTAGAACCTCCACTGTAATAGAACATGATCAGGTAGAGAAGACTATACTCTGCTTGAGTGCCCTCAAATGACACTACTTGAATCAGGAAGGAAAACAAAGGAAAACATTGGAACTTAAAGATAGAGATGGAAAAAAAACCAAAAAAGTCTGTAGAAAGGATCAAAAGATGGAAGGATGCCTCCAAAACAAGAATTAAATATTTTCCATGTGTTTAATGATCCATCTCACTGAAATGCATAGGAACCCAACCATTACATCTACCTAGTACATAGGAACAAATACTGAATACATACCTCACTCTATCAAAAAAAGGAAGTATTAGAACCAACATGAGATACCCACCATAATGTTGAGTAGGGAGAGGCATGAAAGGTACACTCAAATAGTGTTTTAAGAACCATGTCCATGCAAACTTATCACAGAAAGAGAGAAGAAAAAGCTATGGAGGCCAAAATTAATAGATCGATGAAAGAGAAAAAAATATTGTGTAAACAATGGAGAGAAAATCATCAATATAGTAGCACTCTCATATAATTAATAATTAAAAAGAGATCAAACCTTATAGAGGTGATCAAAACCCTAAAATGGAAAAACCTAGGTTGCATGATAATAATTAATAATTATATTCCTAATGATTATCTTAAGTAAACTAGAGATAATAAGTGACTTAACAATTAAAGTAAAATGATTTAATTAATAAGTGAAATAAATTATTACTCTAATAATAACCTCTAGAAATCCAAAGCCAATATAAATCCAATTCCATGCCAAAAAATTCTCCAATCCAATGTCAAACTATTTCTTCAATAATCAAAAGAAATCTCCAACTCAAATCCTGCACAAATTGATAAAAAATCTTCAAGAATGCAAATCCAAAATCCTTTTAAAATTTTTAGAAATCAATCCTCCAAGTTAATCCAGCCATGAATTTCTCCCGATACAACTTTTTCCCTCCAATTCAACTCTAAATTAAATCTATAGGTTAGTTTCTATATCATAGTTCTTTTTTCGGCATTAGAATTGGTCTGTCAGTTCTCAATCATCCCATGCTTATTGAAAACCATATTTTCCTCCTTTCTAGCTCTAGATATTTATTTTCCTAATCAATTTGGTAAAACCAAATTTCAATTATAGTTAAGTATGATTGTATACACTCAATGCTTAAGATTTCTTGAGCCTATTGAGTCAACTTCCTTTTTATGTCATGTAGGATATATGCCCAAGTCTGCTAGTTTTCACATTTGAGCTAGTGAACTCTATTTATTATATTATGTTACCAACATTAATTTCTAACTCATGAGCATAAATTTATTATTTAATTATTGATTTGATATATTCCCGCTCACCTAGTTGAATACCTCATCTAACAAATTCACTAGGAATCACTCCTAGTCTCACTCATCAATTAAATATACTTCACTCATTTCATGCAACTAGTTAAAAATTCCATGAAAGAGAAAATTATCCTTAATTATCTCATGTAATTTTAACTCCTTGATGTAGTATATTGACTTATAAATAATACTTGTTGACTCCTTAGTCAAGTTGAGTTGATAAATTATTATTATTTTATTAAAAAATTAAAATGGTCTACAACTCTTCTATAATGATCACATCTCCTTATTAATCCCACAGATTATGGATATGATATAAGATTCTAGAGTAAATCCTATCCCTTTATAATATTTAAGAGTAATTCTATAAACCACACCCTTCTCTAATCATCATCAAATTTTACATCAATATTATTATATTTTGTCATCCATAGACTAATAGTATTATGCTGGTGAATTGAGCACCCACACCACTATGATTTTTTTTTTTACATTCAAATCAATATGATGTTTGTAAGTGAGATTAAATGTTATTTATTTATTTTTATTTTTCATTTATTTCATTTTGCACACATACACTTCCTAGAAAATAAATTTTAATTTATACTAGAGTTGAAATTTTGGCATGCTACATAGACCACCATCTTATCCTCCATGAGTGTTTTTCCTAGTCTTATAAAAATATTGGGTGTTCCCTAGTTATTCAAGTTTCCTTAGAATTTTCTTAATTCTCATAATGCTACAATAATCCTATTTTGAAGAATGAGAGAAGGGATGGTGGGAATAGGAGGAGAAACCAAATTAAGAATGATGGGTGATGGGGAGCTCTAACTCATAAGAGCTTTCTTTCTCTTCTTAAGGCCTTTCCTATGCCCTTAATAGGGTAATTTTATCTACCCTACTTAGAGGAAACTCCCATGGTTCCTCTACTCTAACTATATCTCTCCACCAACTTCAAACTCTCCTCAATACTTCTCTTCTCAACTGTGCATCCATAGGCTCAATTCAAGCCACTATGCTCCAAAAATATTCTTGGAAATATAAATAGGATTTCAAAGTATTCTCCCTTCACATTCCTTCAATCTTGATCTAACCTGATGGATTCTTTCAAGGTTTTCCCGTTGAGTTCATACTTTCCTAGATTTTAGGCCTTGTAGCCTTTTTAGCCAATTAGGCCTCCTAAAAACCAGAATTCTTAGAATTACTTCAGAATTCTCTTAAAAAATACCCAAAATAGTTTGGTGTTATCTCTAAGGACCTCCTATTCTTTAATATTTCCTATGTCTTATGTCTCCATAGTGTCCATACATAGGACTTCCAACAAACCCCTATTTTTAGTGGTTTCTAGGGCATGTAGACCAGTCTACCATCTTTGGTCTCACTAAGTGCATTAATAGATACCTCTAAACTTATCCTTGTAACCACATATCCTTATCAAATTCCCCAACACTCTCCCATTCATTATTGTCACAAACCAATCCATTCCACCATTCTTTATGCCTCTGAAACACTACAATCTCCTAGTTGGATGGCTCTAGACCCGCCTAGGGCTTTCTTGCATAAATACCTCCCCTGCTCACATTGAACCAAAAACACATATTTACACTACTTACAGGGTGAATTTATTTATTTTAAGTGTCCATGTGGATCCAACCATGGGAATTCAAGGAAATGCCATATTTACATAATTGTCTCTAGACTGGACAATAACACTATCAAAACTAAAGAATTTACAAACTAGTAAAAGAAAGTGCTAACTTGCTAAAATAAATCCAAAAAGATTAATTACATGAAATCCTTTAAAAAAATACCACACAAGAAACCACCATTCAATCCATTAGAGTGTGGATGAAGGTTGTGTAACACAAAAACCAGTCAAATTCTTCCTTTCTCCAAGTTCATTCTATACAATCTATCATCCAATGATTCAATTAGGGTTTATCTAACCTTATATAGGTCATCCCCACATGTTCATACACTAAGGTCAGGGTTTGGACCCATTTAATGCTATTTGCAACATTCTAGGAAACGTTGTCATGACAACTTTGCAAAGTTGACATGAGCAACTTTTGCAACTTTGTTTTGTAACTCTTCCAACTTGGTCAATTCAATCCAGAATCACACTATTGGATCCAAAATCACCTGAAAACACCAAAATAACATTTTTCCCTTCATTTTTGGATTTTTCTTATTGTTTGACAACCTTTGACTTTCCTAGTCACCTATTTCAAACTGACTCCTTAGGACCTTCTTGGACTAAAGCTAAAAAAAAAACTTGACAACTATTATGTACACACACACTTTGGGACTTTATCTTAGTCCTTATTCATTGGTGGTTGGCTAGAACCACATACAAGCAAAAAATGATCTAGGATCCAACTCGGACCCTACGGTTCTACTGCACCATTCTCCCCCTACAACAAGAAAGTTAGGGTACCTAAGGTGTGATGAGCTCCAAGCTAATGCCATGCTTCTTGAAATCACCCTTGGCTATCCAAGTGGCCTCTGATTCAGGTTTATGCATCTATTTCACTAGGTGCTCCATGTAGTTCTTGTGTCTAGTCTTTTTCTTCACTCTAGAAAATAGTACCTTCTCTACTTGAGGCTTGATTTGATAAGGAAACTTGAGTTCTACCACATCCTTAATCAACTATGTATTGTACTCTTGCTCCTCTACCTCTGGACCCTTGTATTTAATTAGATCATTCACATTGAATATATGAGAAATGTACATCTCCTTTGGTAAATCTACTTTGTAGACATTGGAGCCATACTTGGCCAACACCTTACATGGACCAATCCTCTTCATTTGAAACTTGCTTGGTATGCCTTTTTGGAGTCTGTCTTTGTTCAAAAACACCATCACTAAGTCTCCTACCTCAAACTATAGGTCTCTTCTCTTTTCATCCACTTTTTCTTTCAGCTTCTAATTAGTCTCCATTAATGTCCTTCTCACATGTTCATGAACCTCTTGTATTGACTGCGAAAATTCATCTACATGTCCACTAATCCCTTCATAACCTTTTAAGTCCCTAAGCTCAAAAACACCCCTTGGATGTAATCCATACACAATTTCAAATGGACTCTTATGAGTAGTCATGTTGGTACTGTCATTATAGGAAAACTCTGTTGGACGGATGACTTCTTCCCATCCTTGCCCATATTCCTTGGTTAGAAACCTCAAAAAATTACCAAGAACTTTGTTAATTACCTTTGTTTGGCCATTCGTTTGAGGATGATATGCATATCTATGTGCCAATTTGGTTCCCAACCTCTTCAATAAGGTTTTCCAAAAGTGCCCCATAAATTTCACATCCCTATCTGATATAATATTGGTTGGCAACCCATGTATACTCACTATTTCTTTAAAGAAAAGATGAGAAATATGACTAGCATCATGAGTTTTTTTACAAGGGATAAAATGACTTATTTTATTGAATCTATCTACTACCACAAACACACTATCCAAACTAGTTGGTGTTCTAGGTAATCCCAGTATGAAGTCCATACTTATGCACTCCCGAGGCCTATTTGGGATGGGAAATGGCTGTTAGATCCCTGGATTTGAGGATGTCCCTTTGGATTTTTGACATACTCCACATTTCTCAATACACCTCCTTACATCCTTCTGCATTTTAGGCCAATGATAAAATATCTCCACTAGATCTAGGGTCTTATTTAACCCAAAGTGCCCACTCAAACTATCATTATGCTTCTCTTGGATGAGTTTCTCCCTCGTGGAACCCCTTGGAACTCATAGTTGTTTCCCCTTAAACAGTAGACCATTCAAAAATGTATAGTCAGCATATTCACTATGGAAATGATTATCAAAATAATTACATACCTTTTAGATCTCTGAGAAATCAATATATCCTTCATATAGATGCTTGAATCCTTCTACTCCTATACTCTTCAATTGTATCTATTGGACAGTAAGCAATCTCCTACTAAGTGCATCTGCAAATTTTTTGTTCACTCCCTTCTTGTGCTTGATTGTAAATGTGTATGACTGCAAAAATTACATCCCCTTTATGTGTCTATAACTGAGCTTCTCTTGTGTATTGATGTAGCTAAGAGCTTGGTTATCTGTGAATACCAAAAACTCTTTTGGAAACAAATAGTGCCTCCACTTCTTGAGAGTTTGAACCAATGCATAAAGCTCCAAGTCATAAGATGAATATCTATACTTTTCCTCATTTAACCTTTCACTAAAGAAGACTATTGGCCTCCCTTCTTAACTTAGGACTCCACCCACTGCTATCTTGCTTGCGTCACATTCTATAATGAAAAATGTGTCAAAATTTGGAAAAATGAGTATATGTTGGGTAGCCACTTATTTCTTCAAGCTTTCAAATCCTTCATTGGCTTCCTTGGTCCATATTAACTTTGTCTTGACTCCACCCTTTATGGTATCTAGGATAGGTGCATAGATTTCACTGAACCTCCTCACAAATTTCGTATAAAACTGAGCCAAACCATGGAAACTTCTCACTTCTATCCCTATTTTTGGAGTAGGCCAACTTAGGATTGCATTCAACATTTCTTTTATCCATCTTTATACCACCTTTGGAAACTACAAACCCTAAGTAGACAAGTTCTTGTTACAAGAATTCACTTTTCTCAAGGTTGATGGTTAACTTCTCTTGGAGTTTCTTCAACACAATCTCTAGGTGTTTCATATGCTCTTCCTTGGTTTTGCTAAAGATGAGGATATCATCTAAGTAGAATACTACAAATACACCTATGTATTCCTTTAAGACTTCATTCATTACCCTCATAAAAGTACTAGGTGCATCTGTAAGCCCAAATGGCATTACTAACCAATCATAGAGTCCCTCTGTGGTTTTAAAGGAAGACTTCCACTCATCCCCCTCTTTCATCCTAATTTGATAATATCCACTCTTAAGTTTTATTTTATAAAAGTACTTAGCACCCCCAAGATAATCCATCAATTCTTATATTCTTGGAATAGGAAATCTATACATAATTTTTATCCTCTTTATTTCCCTAGAATATTTAGACATTATCCACTTACCTCCCTTTTTAGAAACCAATACCGCTAGAATAGAACATGAGCTAATGCTCTTTCTTATTATACCTTGGTCCAAAATCTCTTGCACTTGCCTTGCAATCTACTTATTCTACTCTAGTGTCATCTTGTAAGCAACTTTTTTTTGGCAATGACGCCCTTGGCAAAAAATCAATTTGATGACTGATTTCCCTTTGTGGAGGTAGTGTAGCTAGTTTCCCATCACATATTATGTCCTTGAACTGATCCCACCACTGTCTGACTTCTGTAGGCATAGGTGTCTAATTGGGTGTCTCTTCCTCCTTTGGTTTTACCAAGATAGCATAATCATCTCCTTCTTCCTCCTTCATGTCTTTTAGGAATTCCTTTCCACTCATTAAGAGATTATTTGTGTCCTTCCTCTCCACTATATCTTCTTCTATCAAGGACTGTATCTTATAAGTGACTCCATTCTTCTTGAATGAGAAATTATTCTCTTTTCCATGGTGGATTGCTTCTCTATCATACTTTCATGGTCTTCCAAGAAACATATGGAAAGCATCCATTGGTAACACATAAAAAGGTATCTTGTCTTGATACTTCCCTATGGTGAAATCAACCCACACCTCTTCATTGACCACTATGTTTTCCCCTAGTTCAACCAAGTTACTTTGTAGGGGTTAGCATGAGGTATCTTGTCCAATTTTAACCTCTACACTACCTCCTCTGAGATCACATTTTTTGTTGACCCTGAGTCTATAATGACTCTACACACCTTGTCAAGTATCTTGCACTTCACCCAAAAGAGTGCTCTCCTTTTTTATGTTCATCCTTGTTAGGTTCTTTAATCAAGATTCTCCTAATAATTAGGAATTCTCCTTTCTCTGAATCAATACTTACCTTAGAATGTTTAGAACTATATTCTTCTTTCACATATACAATTTTCTTCTCTCCTTGTGAAGATGATGGGTTATCCGGAAACCTATAGGCACGGTGACCCTGCTATCCACAATCATAACACTTCATTGAAGTAAAATGTGAGCTTCTTCCAAAACCACCATATCTACCTCTTCCACCACTGTGAAAGCTTCTTCCTCTACCATATCCTCCTTCATTGTTTGACACATTTGTTTTCTCAATGAGATTTGAGTCTCCTTGACCTCTGGTATCATTTCTCCTTCCACTAGAACATCCTTTATGTCCTCCTCTAGAGTCTCCACCTCTTCCTCTACCCCTAGAGCTTGAATCTTGCTTCTTTCTAAGTTTTTCTTTCACCTTAAGGGCTATTTGAAAACAACCATGGATAGAAGTTAAGTTAAAGAGGCTTCACTGCTCTTGAATGTTCCACCTAAGTCCATTTATGTATCTAGCTACTTTCATGCTTTCTATCTCTTGCGTTCTTGACCTAAGGCATAATTTCTAAAATTATTATGTGTAGGAAGCCACATCTAAATCCTTTTGTTTGACATTCTATCTCTTTTTAGGTAGTTGGATGTCATAATCCTTTAGTAGGTAATTTATTTTACCTTAGCCACCATAGCCTTCCAATTGACTATTGGCTTCTTCCCTTCTCTCTCTCGTTCTTCTTGCAAGAAATTCCACCAAGCTAATGCTTGTCCTCTCAATCTTGATTTAGCTATCTTCACCTTTTGTGCCTCTGTAATCCCATCACATTAAAAGTGATTCTCCATGCCCTCAATCCATTCCATCACCAATTTTACATCCATTTGACCAAAGAATATATGGACTCCTAATTCTTTTCCACTTAGTGCTTTAATGGGTTTGATGAAAGGTTCCTCAGGTAAGGGAGGGTCTGGTTCTTGTTTTGCCTCCTCTTCAACTTGATCCTTTCCTTTTTCTTTATCCTCTCCTAACTTTTCCTTCATTTTGATTGTAGTCTCTTTAAATTCTACCAATTTATGTTTCATCTCCTCCATAGCTTCTTTTAGGAGTCTATTCTTTACTTGTTCTAAAAAATCTATTTCCAACTCTTGATTGGTCACCATGGCGCTCTCACCAATTGACTCACTCACCTCTACCATGCACACTTACTTCCTGTTAGTGAACAAATTTGTCTTTCTACGAAAATCCTTTTAATTTTACTCTATCACCCTTAAAAGACAAACTATTTCTAATAGTTGGGTAAGTATCTTTTGTGATCACTTCCCTCTGAATTTTATAATAGGTACAACTCCCTCATAAGATATTCAATGAAATGAAATAATGATTCAATCAGTTAGCTTTTGACTAGAAAGCTTATAAAGGCTGCAATATCATTCTTTACTGATATGCTTCTCAACAACTATAAAAAAAATATAACCGAATAATGAGTAGGAAGGAAACATAGTCACTTCCACAATTGCATTTCATGGAAAATATAAACAACTTCTCAACCAAAAATAATAGAAAGTAGATAACACCAAACTTTAGATATTATGAACTAACAGACGAGTGTATAAAATAGGATAAACAATATGTCAACACATGACACCTTGCTTGGGCTTATAAACAACACAAATTCAATAACCTTCCTGTCATATATTTCAAAGATTACTACACAGATAATTGCCTAAAATTTATTATGTTCATAACATTTAACAATTCAAACTATCACTATCAAAATCTATATCTATCAGTCTAAATTTTTTTTGAACGCTTTCAAAGTTTGGGCAGCTGAAATAAATAGTAGTAGAGCATCGAGAGGCCTCTCAGGAAAACATTTAAGTAACTAAACCATTAGAAACAGGACACACGTGCTATAATTTTTGCATGATAATTCAATAAAAACTAGATAGCCAAATCAGGCTCCTTATCTATGGCATAATCCTCACTTCCTGCTGGACTTCCTTCTTCATCGATAATTGATTGAGTTGGCTTCCATTCTTTATATGCTTGAACCAGTTCTTTCATGAGCGACAGATGCGGGATCTTGGAGTTTACTATTTGGGCCATAGAGGCATCTTTGTTCCACCTCAGTTTCTTCACCTTCTCAACGACATTAGATAACTGATCAACACATAGATAAATCATAGATTCAATCCTTTCTATCTATGTTAAGTCAGAGGGTTTAGGATTGATCTTCTCCCTGATAGTCTTAATTGCTAAATCGAAAGCATCCAGGGAACCCTTTAGTTCTTGCTAACCAAAGACTGATGGGTAGGTATAAGTGAAATTAATCACTTTCAACTCATTCAGGGCAGCCTTTTGGATCTGTTTGGCTTCAGTTTCATATTCCTTATTTTTAGTAATAGTAATCCTTATCAGAGCAATGCGCCAATTGATATTTTTCCTAAGGATGAATAAAAGAGACTCTTCAGCACTTATTGGGAACTTTTCTACATATAATTTATTAAAACCATGCCTCTCTATTTCCATGAAATTTGTCATAGCTGAAACCCATTTTTCCTCGTCTGTGTTCCGGACTTGGTGTTGAGCTAGCAATTCTCCCACCATTACCTCGATGTCATGAAGAACTAAATGTGAATCTTTAATGTATTGCCTACCATTATTGAGCACTTGAGACATCCACTGATCAAATGAAGAAACCAAAGTTCGCCCCCTTTGAACTTGATTTAGCAACATTTTACTTTTTGGAGAATTGGGGTCAAACGCCTGAGATGATTGGGACAACAGGGTAGCATCAAAGTTGTAGAATGTATTGATAAACTAGGAAAGTGAAACAATGGTCTACTTCAATTCCTTCTTCTCCTTGCTATCTTGTACTAATGTGATTAGCATCTGTTGGGAAGTTTCCTTGAAAAGGTGGTTCTTTCCTGCTCTGTCCATAGTCCCCAACTTGATTTTGGTTACCTCAAAATCTTCAACTGCCACATCCTACTTTTCTTCCTTTGGTCTATAAGCAGCCACCTCGGCTATCCACTTCCCAATTTTAGCATCAGATACTCTTCACTTTCTTGGCCTTGGGAGTCTTTTGAGCATATTTACTAACAATATCTTGCACTGAAATTGATATTGGAATCAAACTCCGTTTCATGTTAACTGAAGAAGTTAACCATTTGGGTGTATCATTAGTTGTTGCTGGCTGAGGACCAGCTTTAGTAGGAGTGTGGATTAAATCTAGGGTTACATCATCAAGGTAAAAAAGATCTTTCCCGATTTGGTCATCATCTCCAATCTGGTAGTTCAAATCTTCAAACTTGTCATCCTCCAGATTAACCATTTCTATCTGCTCCTAAGTCATCTTCACTTTTCTTTGTGATCGCGATCTCGACCTAGTAATGCGTTGAGGAGAGGCCATAGTGGAAAGCTCTACAACAGACTTCTTCTTAGAATCTTTCTTCTGCTGCTTATAAGAGGAACCTGCATTACCAGATGGTTTAGGCAAATTAGAAACAGAGGGGGAGGAAAATAAAATTGAAGATTTAACTCCAATTGTTTTAGGACTAGACTGCTTTCTTTTTGCTTGCAGCCATTTTTCAGTTAATTTAAGAACATGCCGTGTTCTTTATTTAATGTCATCTTCCTCCTCCTTCAACCAATCCATCTTTGTTTCTTTGGTGTCCAAAAGTCCTTTAAAACTAGGTTCAACCAAGTCAAAATCATCATCTGTTACCCCCACTATGCTGAACTATATTCTCATTCACAAAATTTGGGAAATGCAAAGTCTGCTATGGCCTCTTATCATGACTTGGGACTCATTTGCACAATCCTCCCAAAAATCCTCTAAATGGGGAACTGGAAACATGTGGGATCTAAGACCTAGGCCCCTGCTAATAAAGTTTTTGTTATCAAAGCCTGTTCACTCTCTATAATACTTGAAATCAAAATGACCAAGGTCACTTCCAATACTTATTGCATCTTCAATAGTCAGGCATGAAAAATTTCCTAACTGCAATGGGAAGACTTTAACCCCTCTTTCCCCAGGAAGAAAATGTTTAAGCACAATAGCACTTTTCTATAGACTTTTGCAAGGATGAAACAATCAAATGCATACCTAGGCAATTTAGTAGGAGCATCCTCAAAACCACCAATTCTTATATAAGAGAACCTAGGGAACTGAATATAAAAACTCCCAAATCTAGTCACAAACTACTGAGCTTCTGAACTCATCCTCCTAGCTGAATCTCCAGACATCTTGAAGCAAAGCTTAACCATAAAGGTATCATGAACTATCCTATAATTTTGAATCACATTGTCTTTATGAAGCATAGGAAAATATTCAAAAACACACATGCCATCAATCCAAGGCTCGTGAATCATACCATCCCAAATCCTACTACATTCTAAACAATACATCAGATAAGAAGACATGAAAAATCCACATCCAGTAAGCTTGGAACTATTCAGTTGTTCTCTCATAGATTCTACAATTAATTCGGCCCAATCCAACTTATGTTTTCCCTCTAAAACAATTTCTACATAACAGAATAACCAGTCTAAAAACAAGGAAGCCTCAGGTGACCCTCTGACTCTGTGTAACATTACCATAATATCACTAATGTGTGGATGCATGTGATTTCTATTTAACTTTCTGGGTAAGCGGGAACCTCCCCTTTGGGCATTTAATAACCATTTCTTTCCTATGGAAGTATAGTTTGTGTCGACATTTGGCTTGAACTTAACAAGGGATTGGGTAGGAGAGAAAGCTAAAAAGGTTTTCTCTTGGATTTGGAAAGATGAAGTGACAATTCCTCTGTTCACAGCCATTAACACTTTACCATTTCTTTTAAGAATTTACTTGGTTCACTGGTCATAATGTTGGATACATTCACGGACAAGCTCAGGACATACCACTACAGGAGGGAAGCAAGTGGCTATACACAACCCACTACTTAAAATTTCCATAGAAGGGACATTCTCCTCAACACGCATAGTAAGTCTATCAACTATCCCTTCAACATCATATCCCTCTAAATCTGTGTCTGTTACAATAGGATTTTTGCACACCAAACTAGACACACTCCCAAACAAATGGAATGCAGACTTCATTCTTGCAAGAACAGACTGAGAAATGCTACAAAAACCCTGTAAAATTCACAAGCTCTTTAAATTTAAACACTGGAGGAGTGATAACCTAACTTACCTTAATCATTGTGGAAAATTCTGCAACTAAAGCTCCAAAAACCCTTACCTCCACTCTTTGCGAATACAGACAACGATAGCAACTCAAAAAAATGAACACCAAGAAGGGTTTTAATAAGAAACACCACGAATGAGTAATTAATTGCCCATAATTAAGGCAATAAAAGCTCAAAGAATGAAGTGACTATTCACACACACAATAATTCACTGCCACTTGTGCAAAATTTTATGCCACACAAATTCCTCATTAATTTGATAGCTCGGACATGACTTAACTGCCGCCAATACATCTCTTCATTAAAAGCCTTACCTAAGTGGGGCCCACATCTGAAAAGATGGCAGTTGTCCTTCGTTTATGCTAGATGTCACTTTTTAAAATCCTTGAACACTCTTGAACACTCTTGAACCGAGTTCAAGGTTGTTCTTTTGTGTTCATCACTGTTCAAGTCTGTTCCTTTCACATCCTGCCTTCATCTTCGAACTAGAAGTCCCATGCTTAACTATTAATTCCCATCTCTGATTAACCAAAGTTCTGAAGCTTGCGATCAAGAAACACCTCTTTTAGTGAAAAAACTATTCACTTGCTACCGCTTCATAAAAATATGAATGGGCTTGAACACTCTTGAACACTCTTGAACCGAGTTCAAGGTTGTTCTAGGCTATTCAAACCTGTTCAAACCTGTTCAAGAAACACGTTAGCAAAATAATTTTATTTTATACAAACAATGGCGAAACACAGGGGAGATCCTTTCATTGAGATTTTGAATATGAGGGCTTAGGCAACTTGAGATTCACAAAAAAAATAACAAGGCGACTCTAAAAATGGAACATAAGGACAAAGATCGAGATTTGGACTAACACTTCCCAAGCCTTTCAATGGCTCTGATACCACTTTGATGGGAAGCTCTAACTCATAAGATCTTTATTTCTCTTGTTAAGTCCTTTCCTATGAACTTAATAAGGTAATTTTCTCTACCCTACCCCAAGGAAACTCCCATGGTTCCTCTACTCCAACTAGAGCTCTCCACCAACTTCAAACTCTCCTAAATCCTTCTCCTCTCAACTGTGCATCCATAGGATAAATTCAAGCCACTATGCTCCCAAACTATTCTTGGAAATAGAAATAGGCTACCAAGCTATTCCCCCTTCACCATACTTCAATCTTGATCCACTCTTATGGATTCTTTCAAGGTTTTCTATCAAGTTCATACTTTCCTAGATTTTAGGCCTTGTAGCCTTTTTAGCCAATTAGGCCTCCTAAAACCAGTAATCTTAGAATTACTTCAAACTATTCTTAAAAAACCCCCAAACTAGTTTTGGATTCTCTATAAGGACTTCCTAGGCTTCAATATTTCCTAGGTCTTAGGTCTCCATAGTGTCTGTACATAGGACTTCCAGCAAACCCCTATTTTAAAGGGTTTCTAGGGAATGTAGACCAGTCTAACTTCTTTGGTCTCACTAAGTGCATTAATGGATTCCTCTCAAATTCTCCTTGCAACCACATATCCTTATCACATTCCCCTACACTCTCCCACTCATTATTTTCACAAACCAATCTATTCCACCACCCTTTATGCCTCTCCAACACTACAATCTCCTAGCTGGATGGCTCTGGACCTGCCTAGGGATTGCTTGCATAAATAGCTCTGCAACTCACATTGAACCAAAAAGGAATATTTACACTACTGAGAGGAACCTCCTTACAGCAATATGGTGAGAATGCATGAAATAACAGAATATAGAGCAATAGCAGAATGCAAAATGAATCTATTGATCGCGGGCCACTTCGAGGGGGTAACCTCCTTTGAGCAAGCTCAATACAATAAATTTGTCGGTGTCCAGCAAAGGCCTCAACCTACTCTTATATACTAAGTATGATCTAGAAAAGTAATACTACCTATGCATGTAGGATAATAAAATATACTCACGGGACGACTTACAAAGCATATGCGTCCAACAACACTACACTAACAAAATAAACAGAAGGAACACACAGGTTCCTAACATCCCCTCTCCCTTAGAAAAAAGCTTTGTCTTCAAAGCTTAAGGTGTGGAAATTGTTGCTAAATTTGAAGAAGGGGTTCCCAGGTAGCATCCTCTAGTTGCATGCCATGCCACTAAATCAAGACCTCAGAGATGGAGCGAGAGCGAAGCTGACGAGTTCGTTGGTCAATGATTGCTGCCGGCTCTAGGATAATGGATCCTTCCTTATCCATTTCAGGGAGAGCAGTTTGTGCTCGGACATTGGTACCAAGAACTTGCTTTAGACAAGAAACATGAAATACTGGATGAA
>MU224636.1:1419472-1431371 GCA_018584345.1 Thuja plicata | reverse complement strand
TCGGTTCATGGCTGAAGTCTGAAGGTTGAGACCAAGAATTTTGTCATCCAGATCTTGAAGTTTGGTTTTGAGGGATGCAATTTCCTCTTCCATGATTTTTTCTCCTGTACGTGTAACAACCATAAAGAAGGTTTTTTTTTTTTTTTTGGAATTGGTAGAAAATGAGAAACTGAAACTTTTTCAGTTAGGGAAAACTTGGATTTGGGCAAAACTCATATGGGAAATGGGTGTTTGACGAGTGGTTGGAGACTTTCTGAGGAAATGAAAAAAAGAAAAATGAGGGTTTCAGGGTTGGGGAGGCGGAATGAGGCAAGCAGTCCAAGAGGGACAATTGAGCAGAATGAGAAATTGAATCTTGTGGCTCAGTTTGGTGGCGATTGGATGAGAAGAGAAAAAGATAGGGCAAACCCTAAAATTTGAGAAATGAGGGATTTAGGGCTTCGATATGTATAATTTGGGGTTGGGTCGTCAAGGAAGGAAGTATGTGAAACAGTATTTTAGGCGTTCTGAGGAAGTGTGACAGAAAACGGAAGGAAAGCAAGGAAGCTATGGCAAAAAAACGGAAAACATTTTACTCTTTTTTTTTTTTGACACAATAGACTCAGGAAAATTTACTCAAATACGGAATAATAGAAAAGAGGTATTGCAATAACAAGAGATAATAGAATTGAAAGGAACCTGAAGGCCATGACGAAAAAAAATTAGATGTAAGGAAGTGCTCTGATACCAGATGAGAGGAACCTCCTTACAGCAATATGGTGAGAATGCACGAAATAACATAATATAGAGCAATAGCAGAATGCAAAATGAATCTATTGATCACGGGCCACTTCGAGGGGGTAACCTCCTTTGAGAAAGCTCAATACAATAAATTCTTCGGTGTCCAGCAAAGGCCTCAACCTACTCTTATATACTAAGTACGATCTAGAAAAGTAATACTACCTATGCATGTGGGATAATAAAATATACTCACGTGACGACTTACAAAGCATATGCGTCCAAAAACACTACACTAACAAAATAAACAGAAGGAACACAGAGGTTCCTAACAACTACTTACAAGGTTCCTTTCTTTATTCCAAGTGGCCATGGGGATCCAACCATGAGAATTCAAGGAAAGGCCATATTTATATAACTGTCTCTGGACTGGACCATGACACTGTCAAAAATAAAGAATTTACAAACTAGTAAAAGAAAGTGCTAACTTGCTAAAATAAATCCACATAGATTAATTACATGAGATCCTTTAAACAAATCCCACACAAGAAAACACCATTCAATCCATTAGAATGTGGATGAAGGCTTTGTAACACAAAAACCAGTCAAATTATTCCTTTCTCCAAGTTCAGTCCATACAATCTATCATCCAATGCTTTAATTAGGGTTTATCTAACCTTATATAGGTCATCCCCACGTGTTTAGACCCTAAGGTATGGATTTGGACCCATTTAATTCTATTTGGAACATTCTAGGAAATGTTGTCATGACAACTTTGCAAACTTGCAAAGTTGTCGTGAGCAACTTTTGCAACTTTGTCTTGTAAGTCTTCCAAATTGCTCAATTTGATCTAGAATCACACTATTGGATCCAAAATCATCTTAAAGCACAAAAATAACATTTTCCCTTCATTTTGGGATTTTGGTCATTGTTTGACCACCTTTGACTTTCCTAGTCACCTATTGCAAACTGACTCCTTAGGACCTTCTTGGACTAAAACCAAAAAACAAAATTGACAACTCTTATCTACACACACACACTTTGTGACTTTATCTTAGTCCTTATTCATTTTTTGTTGGATAGAACCACCTACAAGCCAAAATTTATCTAGGATCCAACTAGGACCCTAAGGTGCTCCTGTACCAATGGGTAGGAGAGGACCATATAAATTTGGAAACATATTATGCTTGGAGAAATTCCAATAAATGATTTCAAATTAAGAGAATTGATAATTGAATAGAAGAGAAGTATAAAAAATAAATATTATGTATAATATATCAAGGAATCACATGGAGAAGTGAGAAGATATTGAATAAAATGAATAGAAACAATAAAAATATACATGTCAAAGGAGACATGAATATAAAATAGAGATATTGTCATCATTACTTTTAGAATTGAATGATTTTATAAAGGAATATATAAAAAGTTGAAAAATAAGATTGTACTATGAAATATTGATACAAAACTTTCTAGTAACGCTTGAATTATCTAAGGAATTATTCGAACACCCATATTTAATAATTTATATTTGTATGAGTATGATGGGTCAGCTATTAGAAAAGACTTGACGGAGAAAATGCTTGCATGCTATTTTAATAAACCCAAATAGAAATTTAAGGAGAGAGTTTTTTTATGATGAATACTTGGATGAGTAGAAGAGTAGACAAACAAGTATTCTATATAGATGTCCAAAGGTAAAGGACCACTCTAAATTTTGTTTACTTAAAAGCATTTGATGAAAGTTAGCCGATCACTTTTAAATTGGTTGTTAGAAAAATAAAAGTAATATTGCATCAATCAAAATATATGTTTTAATTTTTTTAATGTGTCTTTCCTTTAGATTTTTTGTACTTATATATTTATTTTTGTAGCTTCAAAATAGTGAATTTCAAAAATAGTTATGTGCTATTAATTAACATAGTGGTTCAAATTTTATATTTATAAGCATCTTACATATTTCCAATGTCTATACTTATGTCTAATGATTTTATTATGAGTTGTAACATATTTTTATTGTATGATACATCAAAGTATTTAATTTTTTCCTCAATTCTTAGGGTTATTTATTTATTTTCCTTAAGGAGGTTTACGTGAGAAATCACATTGGTTTTTTTTAGGCATACATCTATGTGCTTGAAATTAAGTGGTTTAACATGTTTCAAAAATTTGGACCCAATTCCAAAGGATTATAGGTTTGAATAAATTTAATTTAGATTCATTGGTTGTTATCTTATGTACCTAGATTGATGTACTGCATTTTATTGGTGTCATATTTGAATATCTTTCTCCCTTATAAGAATGTGGCCAATATCATTTTGAGAGGAAGTTAGGTAGACCAAAGAGTAATTTTGATTGTTAATTGTATATTTAAATCTATATATTTTTATAAGTTTTTAATCTTGAATTATATTTAAAAAGGACATGAAGCTTAATTTAGAACTCATTTTAAGTAATAAAAAGTGTTTCATTGTGTGTGTAAGGTTGTTATTTCCTATTTGATTAGATATTTTCTAATTAGACTATCTAAATGTGATTATATAATAATTCATCTTGGTAAGTAATGCTCATTTTATCTTTAACCAAGCCCCTAGGTTGACTAATTAAATGAATTGTGACAATATCAAAGATAAAAGGAAACCATCCAACATACCTATTTGTTACTAACAGAGTAGCTATTGATATAACTACTAATGGTCATACATGATCCTTAAAAATGAGGATAGAATTAGTAACTGAGAATTCATGATTGTAGATGACATGTATTGTAAATTCAGGTTTTCCACAGTCTTTGTGCAACACTCTAGAGAATGATTATAAAATTCACTCAATTCAATAGAAAATAATTGTTAGTAATAACTGAGAGGTGGGGGGGGGGGTGGATCAGTGGCCTCAAATTTTAATCCTTAAATCAATGCTTAAAACTTATAACCACAAATTATGCCTCTAGTTATCTTTTGTCCTACAAGATGAATGCCTTGAAATAATTATATCAATTTACTACTTTTTGGATTGCTTTGTAAAACCTTCTTCTGTATGTTTCCCGATAAGCAGTAAACTATTTACCGAAATACAGTAAATATGCACAGTATACCGATCAATCCAGAATTGCATATGTGAAATGTAAAACAGTAAAGTAATGAAACATAAACACATATAACACAAATTTTTAACATGGAAACCCTGTTAAGGGAAAAACCACTAGGACCGGTACCCCAAATTTTCACTCTTCTGAAGTAAGCTATTTTAGGAGCCAACCCTGTTAAAGGTTATAAACACACTGAAGGTGTGACCTTGTTAGAGGATTTAAAAGATAGTTTTTCACCTAGTATCTGGCATCTAATGCTACCATCCTTGATCAAACACTCACTTGGCCTGTCAATAGGTATCAGGCATATCAATTGCTACTTTCTATGATCAAACTTTTTGATACTCCTTGGGATGTATCTCAATTGCAGAAGACTTTTAAGTCCTGCTTGGTTAAGAGACTTGATGCTTCAATGGTTAAATTGAAACATTAAATGATTTGTTCACACATACAACTTAATTGCAGATTTTTAGATCTATTATAAGTGTGTTATCTCTCTGATCAATATAATCAATTCTATACCTTTTCTCCACATTGTTCTTCTCTATGATGTTGTCTCATTGTTCGCCAGTGTCTACAAAATCTATCTCTTTCCTCAGCTTGATTGATTAGGTCTGAATGAAGACTTTCTTCTCCTTCAGAATCTCATTAGTATCTTCCCTCTTTTCTATTTTTCCCACACACTTTGTAATGAATTGGGTTTTGTCTCTATATATAAATGATTTGACCTTTTCTTGGCTTTCTTGATTCTTGGCATGATCCACAATTCTCACCAATTATATTTAAAGAAAAACTCCAGTTTTATCTCAAAGAGATCTTCTTTCCAACTGGACAAATCAGCTTTAAATCAATTTCTTATCTCCGACTTTATCTAGATCATTAAAACAATGACAAGTATCAGTTAAGTCTATCTTTAGCTTCTTGATAGCTAAGCATTTTTTCATTTCTGTACTCTCTGTTCTATTGGTCAAAACTTCAGTTAGTCATTAGTGATAACTAACTATTTCATCAGTATGACTTCAGTTGTCATCGAGATCTCCATCCTTGTCTTTTCCGTCGAGCAACACTGTAATTTCATCTGTTGGGTTACTCTGTGTTTTTCTCATCGAGAAACACTGTGACTTTTCTCGTCGGTAATGCTGTGCATTTTCTCGTTGGGTAACATTATGACTTTTCCCTTTTACTCTGACCGTCGGTGTGCACTGTATCATTGTATACAGTCACTTAGTAAATACTTGACTTATATGCATTACTGATAGCATAGCCTTTGATTCATCGGTTCTTTGAAGTCTTTGGCAATATTTCCATGACCCTATAGATTATATCAAGTTGACATCAATGACAATACAATACATTAACTGATTTAATGCCTTGCATGATCATCAACTTAACATCCTCAAACATTCAATCAGTTATATGTCATCAATCTCTCCCTTTGGCATTGATGTGAACATACTACATTATCATACTATACTATTACTAATACAATATGAAATATACAGTTTTATCAAGCTTTCCTAATGTAACTATTACAAATGTCTTGCTTTCGGTAAGCTCAAATAGCTTTGATTTGATTCTTGTAGCTTTATGTCTGTCTTCAATCCCTTCACTGGATAGATGTAGAATCTTTCTTTCTTTGATGTGATGCATTTTTCTTCTATGTCAAACTCTCTCCCTTTGACTATTCTCCTTTCTTGTGATGTCTCTTGTCAGCAATTCTTTCCCTTTGTGTATACTCTCCCATTTTTGTTACATCTCTCCCTCTGGATACTTTGATGGATATAATCTCTCCCTTTATCTGTATGATAATCTCTCCCTTTATTTGTATGATAATGATATATTTCTCTCCCTTTGACAACAATGCTAAACAAATATTTTTTACAGTAATGCCAAACAAATCCTTTCTATCCATAATATATTCCTTGAATTTCCCAATCCATCTATAATAACTCTAGTGCTTGGAGTAGATAAATACCTTGCTATGTATAGATGTATCTTTGAAGTCCATCTTTCTTCTTGCATCAACATGAATGATATTTTGATAATATTTAGTCTGATGCAGACTTCTAGTCATCTTACTAACCAGTAGGCAAGGGTCTGACCCCTAGTCTCTTTCTCAAGTATTCAAATGCATCCTTGGGTAGTTGCTTGGTGAACATATCAGTTAATTGTTCCTTGGATTGCACATACTCAAGTATCACCTCCTTTTCTTGAACTTGTTCTCTTAAATAATGATACTTGATGACAATATGCTTTGTTTTAGCATGCGTGACTGAATTCTTGGAAATGTTTATTGCACTTGTATTATCACAGTAGATAATTACTGGTTCAAGAATTTTCATATGCATACCTTCTAGTAGTTTTTTGATCCATGCAATATTTGAGCAGTTTGCAGCAGCAACAACATACTCTACTTTGGCAGTAGACTGAGAGATGCATCCTTGCTTCTTTTTGATCCATGTGACAAGTCTGTCACCCATAAAGAATGCTCATCCACTTGTTCTCTTTCGGTCATCAATATTTCCAGCCCAATCAACATCGATAAAGACCTTAAGTTCAAATTTGCCTTCTCTTCTATACCATAAGTCATATTCCTCAGTATTCTTCAGATATCTTAGAATTATTTTCATAGTAGTCATATGTGATTCCCTGGGATTAGCAAAAAATCTTGCAACTATTCCTACTACATGGGCAATATCTGGTCTAGTATGTACAACATATATGAGTTTTCCAATCATTGGTCTATACAAATTCTAATTTACCTCTGATGACTTTTCTTCCTTTATTATCTTACATCTAGTTTCCATTGGTGTTCCAACTGGTTTGGACTCTTCCATCTTGAATATTTTCAGTACTTCCTTGATGTATTTGGATTGTGTAATGAAAATACCTTCATCTTGTTTCATGATCTGTAGACCAAGAAAGAACTTGATCTCTCCAAACATAGACATCTCAAAATCTTTCCTCATTTTATTTGCAAATGATTTGCATAGCATATCATTGCCTCCAAATATGATGTCACCAACAAATATCTCAGCAATCAAAATGTTAGCATTAGTATCTTCAATCAAATAAAGATTACTATTTTCACTAGTTCTTACAAATGTAATACTTATAAGATAGGAATAAAGTATTTCATACCAAGCTCAGGGTGCTTGTTTCAGTCCATACATGGCTTTGTGTAGTCTACATACCATGTCCCTCTTCTCTGGATCAACAAACCCTTCTGGTTGTTCAATGTATACCTCTTCTTCAGGTATTCCATTTAGGAATGCAGACTTGACATCCATTTGATATACCTTGAATCCTTTACATGCAATATAAGAAAGTAATATTCTTACTCCTTCTATCCTAGAAATGGGTGTAAAGGTCTCTCCATAGTCAATCCCTTCTTCTCATGCATACCCCTTGCATACTAGTCTTGCTTTATTTCTGGTGACTTCTCCATTCTCATTTAGTTTATTCCTGAATATCCATTTTGTATCAATGACATTCTTGTCATTTGGTCTTGGTACAAGTGCCCATGTATTTTTTTCTCTATATGCTCAATCTCTTCATTCATAGTACTTCTCCATTCATCATTATCAAGTGCAGCATTGACAGATTTTGGCTCATAATCACAAATAAGACATCTTGTATTTAGAGATTTACTTCTGGTTCTCATACCAACCTTCTTGTCTCCAATGATCTAGTTTTGTGGATGGTTCCTTCTGACATATCTGGAAAGTACAGGTTCAACTCTTTGTCTATCATCTTGATCATCATTTTGTCCTTCATTCTATTCTTCATCACTTTGTGCTTCATCTTGAGAAATATTCTGATCATCGGTATTTGCAGGCTAATGCTCGGCTGCAATGATCTGTTACTCAGGAGCTCTACATTGTTGGTTGGGTAGAGTGTCAGGATCTTCATTATAAGCAAACCTGTTGTAGTCGTCTAGTTTTTTAGTGCTTTCCTTTTCATTCTTCTCTGTAAATTCATCTATCTTTACATTTGCACTTTCAACAATTTTGTTAGAGGCATTATTTATACATTTATAAGCTTTTCTCTTGGTGGAATACCCTAGAAAGATTCCTTCATCACTCTTGGAGTCAATTTTTCCATTTCTACCATCTTTTAAGATATAACATTGACTGCCAAAATTTTTGAAATAACTCACATTGGGTGTGTATCCATACCAAATCTCATAAGGTGTCTTTTTGGTGTCTTTCTTCAATTATACTATGTTTAATGTGTAAACAACAGTACTGACAACTTCTCTCTAGAATATTTGGGTGATGCCTTTCTCTATCATCAATGTCCCTACACAATCAACTATGGATCTATTCCTTCTTTCAGCAATTCCATTTTTTTGTGGTGTTCTCATTGTAGAGACCTATATTTTGTTTCCATGCTCATTACAAAAGTTAGTGAAATCATTTGAAATAAATTCCCCTCCTCTTTCTGATCTTAAGCATTTCAATTCTTTACCACTTTGTTTCTCAACCATTTTCTTATACCATTTAAACATCTTAAATGCTTATGATTTATCTTTTAAAAATGTGATTGTCATCATTCTTGAGTAATCATCAACAAAGAGAATAAAATATCTATCATGATAATAACTCTTTGTCCTCATAGGTCCACATAAATCAATATGGACTAATTCTAGAATGGCATCAGATATATGGGTTTTTCTTTTGAAACTAGACTTTGTCATCTTATTCTTACACATGATGTTGTCAGGCTTGGTCATCGTCAATAAGCCTCTTACATTTCTTTTTCTGCTTATTTTTATCATGTTGTCAAAGTTCACATGACACAATCTTTTGTGCCACAACCATATGTCTTCATTTCTAGCCATTAAGCAAGTGGTGTCAGTATCATTCAGATAGAATAAGTTACCTTTTGTCTGCTCACCGGTACCAATCACATTTCCTAATTTATTGAAGATCTTTGCCTTTTTATTTTCAAATTCTACTTTGTGACTTGAATTATTCAATCGAGAAACACTCAATATATTATAATTCAATCCATTTACCCAATAAGAATTTTCACATTTTATCTAGTTATTCAACATTATGGTTCCTGTACCTTCAACTGGACAAGGTGTGTCATTACCCATTCTTACTGAACCACCTTTATAGTATTCAAAATTCTCAAACTTTTACTTGTCACCAATCATATGGCGAGTGCAGCCACTATCTATGATCTAGACATCATTTTTACTAACTTTAGATATGAGTGCAATTTCTACATACCTCTCTTCATCATCATTTGAATAATCTTTTACTACCACAAACAAAATCTCAATGTGTTCCTGAGATTCGGTGTCAGTATCATCATCTTTGCATTTTTCTTGGTAATTGGCCTTCTTTCCTTTGTCCTTGTAGTCTCAGGTATCTTTTCTTTCTGATTGTTGGTAGCTTCTGTAATCACCTTTGTTAGACTTCTTTTCAAACATGATCTGTCATTACTTCTGTCATCTTTTCTTTTGTTAGGACCTCTTGCAGCAAAGTGTCCAATCTCTTTACAATTAAAACAAATAAGTGGTAATTTACCTTTTCCTCTCAGCATTCTTCTTTCCATAAGTGCTTCAATTTCATAAAGATCTTCTTCTTCACTTTCACTAGGACTATATTTTCTCATAGTGTGTTTATGACTTGATTTACTTATTCTCAAAGAAGATTTGAATGTAAAACCTATGTTTGGTAAGACACTATTATCAAAATTATTCATCTCAAATGAAATTAGTCTTACAATCAAACTGTCTAGAGTAACATTGCTATTTTCTACTGCTCTCATTTCTTGAATGGCAGATACTCTAATAGAATAAGTAGGAAGTAAGGTTCTTAAAATTTTACTTACCACTATATCTTATTCTAGTACACCTCCAACTCCTTGGATAGCATTGACTACCTCTTTGATTATTGTGTTGTACTGTGTGATGCTTTCACCTTATTTCATTTTGAGATCATCAAACTTTTCTCTAAGGCTTTCTACCTTGGCTCTCAAAACATTTTTGTCACCACCATGTACAAGCATCAATTTGTCCCACATCTTCTTTGCAATCTTGTTGGTTTTGACATCTTCAAATTCAGCATCGAAGAGTAAGGAAGAAAGCTCTATCATCATGCAATTGTGCTCATGCTTCTCTCTCATTTGTTCAACTATGGGTGCTCATGTGGGAAACATATATTCAGTATCCAAGTATTGAATAACATCATTTCCAATACCTAATAATTGGAGTCTTATTCTTCTCTACCATGAAGAAAAATTGTCTTTGTTCAACTTGGGTGCATCTCGTCTGTTCATCTTGTGATCTTTAGCTTAGGTCTTGAAACCTTCCTTCTTAAGAACACAAGATATAATAGTAATTTTTAGTAATAACTGAGAGGGGGGGGGGGGGAANCAACTTGGGTGCATCTCGTCTGTTCATCTTGTGATCTTTAGCTTAGGTCTTGAAACCTTCCTTCTTAAGAACACAAGATATAATAGTAATTTTTAGTAATAACTGAGAGGGGGGGGGGGTGAATCAATGGCCTCAAATTATAATCTTTAGATCAACCCTTAAAACTTATAACCACAAATTATGGCTCTAGTTATCTTCTATCCTACAAGATGAATGCCTTGAAATACTTATATCAATTTACTACTTGTCAGATTTCTATGTAAAAACTTCTTCTATATGTTTCTTGATAAGCAGTCAACTATTTACCGAAATACAGTATATATGCAGAGTATACTGATCAATCCATAATTTTCATATGTGAAATGTAAAATAGTAAAGTAATGAAACATAAACATATAACACATGGATTTTTAACGTGGAAACCTTGTTAAGGGAAAAACCACTGGGATCGGCACCCCAAATTTTCACTCTTCTGAAGTGAGCTCTGTTAGGAGCCAACCCTATTAAAGGTTACAAACACATTGTCAGGTGTGACCTTGTTAGAGGATTTAAAAGATAGTTTGTCACCTAGTATTTGGCATCTAATGCTACCATCCTTGATCAAACACTCACTTGGCCTGTCAGTAGGTATCAGGCATATCCAATGCTACTTTCTATGATCAAACTTTTTGATACTCCTTGGGATGTATCTCAATTGTAGAAGACTTTTAAGTCCTTCTTGGTTAAGAGACTTGATGCTTCAATAGTTAAAATGAAACATTAAATGATTTGTTCACACATACAACTTAATTACATATTTTTAGATCTAGTATAAGTGTGTTATCTCTCTGATCAATATAATCAATTCTATACCTTTGCTCCACATTTTTCTTCTCTATGATGTTTTCTCACTATTCGTCGGTGTTTGCAGAATCTAGCTCTTTCCTTAGCTTGATTGATCAGGTTTGAATAAAGACTTTCTTCTTCTTCATAATCTCGTTAGCATCTTCCCTCTTTTCTATTTTTCCCACACACTTCATAATGAATTGGGTTTTGTCTCTATGTAGACATGATTTGACCTTTTCTTGGCTTTCTTGATTCTTGGCATGATCCACAATTCTCGCCAATTAGATTTAAAGAAAAACTCCAGTTTTATCTCAAAGAGATCTTCTTGCCAACAGAAAAAATTAGCTTGAAATCAATTTCTTGTCTCCGGCTTTATATGGATGATTAAAACAATGATAAGTATCAGTTAAGTCTATCTTTAGCTTCTTGACAGCTAAGCATTTTTTTGTTTCTGAACTCTTTGTTCTATTAGTCAACACTTTAGTTAGTCACCGGTGATAATTGACTGTTTTGTTAGTGTAACTTCAGTTGTCATCAGGATCTCCGTCCTTGTCTTTTCTGTCAGGCAACACTGTAATTTTGTCCATCGGATTACTCTGTGTTTTTTTCATTGGGCAACACTGTGACTTTGCTCATCGGTAATGTTGTTCATTTTCTCATCAGGTAACACTGTGACTTTTCTCTTTTACTCTAACCGTCGGTGTGCACTCTATTGGTGTATACAGTCACTTAGTGAATACTTGACTTATATGCGTTACTGATAGCATAGCCTTTGATTCATCGGTTCTTTGAAGTCTTTGGTAGTATTTCCATGACCATACAGATTATATCAAGTTGACATGAATGACAATACAATACATTAACTGATTTAATTCCTT
>MU224636.1:1393313-1415275 GCA_018584345.1 Thuja plicata | reverse complement strand
AATAAGCTGAAGGAGTCATCGTTTACGGAAAACATATTTATATACTAGTTTCCTTGTTTATTTATGTATTGGTGAGGAATGATCATTTTGGATACATTTGAATTCTGAATGATATAATTGGTGTGATCAGCCCAGTTGAGATGCTGTGTAGATACTTTTTGAACCCTATTTTTGGATTACTGTAACATTAGAACATTTTGTATATGGTGACAATTCTATTTACTTAGAAGACATATCTGGGGTAATATGAATTGAACTATATATAGCTGATATTATTTCATTTATGTTGTTGAGTTGAATATATTAGTTTCTTGCATTATATAAGACCTTGAAAGGTTTTGAGAAATTCATTATGCGAATAGTGATGTTAAGAGTGACTGAAGAAAAATGTTGATTAATATTGTTTTAGCAGAGTATTGTTTAGAGAAATTTCCTTCCATGTTAGTTGTGTACATGTTATATTTTCATTATGGAAGGGTGTTGAATGTGAAAGAATGATCATTTTGGATATATCTGAATTATGAATGTTATAATTTGGTGTGATCAACTCAGTTGAGATTCTGAAAACTAAGTTTTATCAAACACAGAAAATGAGTAATCATCCTTTTCCTTGAGGATTCTTCCTATGAAGTAATGGACTTGGACTGATCAATTAAAAATATTCTATTTTCTGTTATAAGATAGATCAGATAAATTAATTATTTTGATATTTAGTTTTCCACTTGATACTTCTCGGGATGAATTGAAGGAGAAACTATGACGTTAGTTATGCTGAACTTTTATTAAGGATATAAATGACATATAAGTTAATCCTTTCAAATCTATCAAGTTAGCATGCTAGTTAATCCTTTCAAATCTATCAAGTTAGCATGCTAATGCTTTTAACAATAGTGAGGCAAAGCCAATGAGTGTTTTGTGGCCTTATAAATGAAGTCCTAATAGGAGCATATTACCAGTTCTTTATGCAAAGATTGTGTTTAGTCTACTTACAAAATTTGATTGATCCGACATCTAACTGTCACACATTTATGAACTCTTTGATGCTTGATTTATGTAGAATTGAGAACATGAGGTGTTCGATACTGATGTCAGAAGGATGATGCTTTCTATTGTATAACTATTATTGGGTGATATTATAGCTTTTTGTTAGCTTTTGTTAGGAATAGGATATCTTCTGCATGACTATGAGTATCTTGTGGATTTTGCATATGGATTCCATGAACTCTATTTGATTTCCCTATTGTAGTTTTGAAATCAATATTCCTATAGGGAAAATGTTTTGGATTTCTTGATGTACTTATATGTGAAATTCAAGGACAAAGAGTATGATGCTTAATAAGTTTTAGTAATTCTCTATTGTAACACTGATTGCATAGTATGATTTTGGAACCATCTTTGATTGTTCTATATGAGATGGAAATGAGAACTTGCAAATGTTTAGACTACTCATAGAAGGATGTTGTTTTCTAAGGCATTGGAATGCTTTACTTTCATTATATAAAGTTTGTAAGCTTATATGCGCCAACTCCATTACTCCTCTCAGTTTTGCTTGTTTAGACTACCTCGAGCTGGGCAGGGTATCTTTCATGTTAGGAAAGATTCTGGGGAAGCGTAACTGCTTCGTGGTAGGGTGGAAATGCACTCCTACAATATTCTCACCTTGATGTTTTGTGTGTAGCAGGTCTCTGGAGCTCCTATCAGGAAGGTCATCTTGTATAGCATTTTATGTATCTTTGTATTGACCATTGGTCTATTGTATTTATATTGCACTCTTATGGCATTCAGTCGATGACTCTTGTAAATCTTCATTTCTTGTAAGTTGAGATCTTACGTTTATTGCACTTCGATAGATTGGTCAAAGTTTTTCTTTTTCTGTTGTTAATTCGACAAGTTGGTTGAATTCTGTTATGTCTTTAATGTTTATGACATGTGTTGTATTGGGTGTTTTCGACAGTTGATTGACACTCTTCTTTGCTATGGACTCATGTGTCGCATCTATTCTATAGATTTTGGTCAAACCTTGTTTTTCTTTCTTGAAGTTAAGGAAAATTATTTATTTGTTTGTCGATATGTGGGTTTGACATTTGACTGTGTTGACCGACTCCCTTATCTTATAGATATTGCCGATGTGGCACCTTTGTCAAGGACCTAGTCCTTACATATGGTCCCAGTCTTTACATATGGTATCAAAGCTCTGGGTTCCACTCTAGGGCCTTGAGTTCCCTATGCCTAGTTGTGACCCTTAGTCGCACAATCTGTGTAATTCAACTAATGCTTAGTCTATGTACATAAGTGATAGTCTTATGTGTTGAACATTGAGACCCCTAGTTATGGTTTCTCCTGATAAAAAGGAAAGGATGACTCTTGTGTTGAGTTATACAAGTGAAAACAATCACTTTCAGGACATTACCTCTCACATTTTTGTGTGAGGCTTCTTGGTTGTCCTTACTTTCTCCCTAAACTTTTAATATGAAAATATTTTTGAAGTGCTTGAAAATGGTGTATTTTTTTATTAGTGTAATTGTGTTTGCTCAAATTAGAACTATGGTGTGAGTAATGCACTTAAGGTTAAATGTCTATTTCTCTGCATGTGTGAAGCAAGAGAGGCAATAAATCTCCATGATTTATTGGTGCAGTCAATTGATGATCAAATTTCACACTAAGGATATGAATATACATGCCAAAGATTGAGGTTGGAATGATGAAAATATGTATTATATTGTGCAAGTGATGCATTTTTGCATGTGTGATGCAAAGGGAAGAAAATGAAATGACGAGACAGGTCATTTGAGAAAGATATTATAGAACTAGATCTTCTGGAGATTCTTGCGAAAAGAACCTAACATGTCATTTATAGAAAAATCATGAAATTTTGCAAAAGTAATTGCATGTTGCAAAGATATAAAAAAAAATAAAAAAAATAGAAAGAATTATCAATATTATGTTGTATAAACCAATGGCATGTGATGCTATATAGTGATGTGATCTTTGGGACGTATGTTTTTTAGAGTTTGGTCACGTTCATAAGTGCACCTTGGACGCAAGGTGTCATGTAGCTTCTACTCCCTCTTTGTGGCAAGTGATAGTCACTCTGTATATGTGAACTAGTTTTCATTTTGGTTATGTTATTTTTTACTTTGAAAGTGATGAAGGAATGGCTTGAATTTTTTCTTAGTTTTCTTGTTACTATCTAGCCACCAAATTTTGTGTATTTATCGAATATGGTTCTTGTTCTCATTTATTTCTATTGATTTTTCTCATCTTTGTGATTTTGAGTTGAAATTTGTGAACTTTGGATTTGAAATTTCTTATGATCTTGAGGTGGCTGGGATGTGTATTTTATGTTGCTAGTCTTGTGATGTGAAGTGATGTTCTCTACCAATGTTCAATGTGGAACATTGATAGAATGTATAAGGGAGTAGAATACAGAGAACATACCATTCTCATTCCTACCTTGCTTGAAATATTTTTTTATCACATGTGAGAAGTTAAAAGTACATTACCATGAACATGGTTATGAATATTAGATATGCAATGCAAGAAATAATTAGCATTGATGAATATGCTTGATGTGATTTTTCAATACTATGAGGAGTAGTGCATGGATATTCTTGAGATGAAGGATTCCATGAAAAGGGTACATTTTAGGACCCTACTATAGTATTACCAGCACATGGGTAATGATGCATGGTTAATTACGTAAAATTATATTTGAGGTATTTGAACCTGATGTATTATTTTGATGCACTCGATGTTCAACAAGTAGGTCGACATCTCTTGATGAAAATGGACTAGAATTATTTTGTGTTAATACACTATTGGTGTTCTTGATAGAATTGTCAACAAATCCTCCCTATGTATTATGTTTTACTTGGCCAAATGGCTCAAATTATGTGTTTTCCTATGATGAATGAGATTGTTCATGATGAAAGGCATGATCCTTTGACTAGTTGATTTATTGTGTGCTTTCCACATATCTGTCTAATACATTATTGTATGAAAATAAATTATATGATATGCATGAGTTGCATTGGAAAGGTTACCTTCTGGAAAGGGGTGCTGAATGTGGACAAAATAGGGAAGGGTAGAAGTGATGTTTTCTTTTTCACTCTACCTGCCAGTAGAAATCTGGTATTAAAATACTTTGGCCAAAGTTGTTTGCATATGTTTTCTTAAATATGTTGCCTATGTTTCACCTCCCTGCCACATCCATGATTATGTTCTACATTAGGCATATGTCCTTTGTAGTTAGTTTTGCGGCTGCACTAGATACCCCCTGCCTTTTGTATATATTTTTTATAGGCTGCAGGGTTAGGAATTTTGTGAGGAGGTAGAATCCCAAGGAAGTGTAAGGCTTTATGGTTGGGCAGAAAGTGCATGAGTCACACTTCCACCTCGAGATAGCTGATGGAAATTTTTCTGAGGTCTTATGAGACATGGATCTATAGAGGTACATTTGTCCTAGGGCTTATGAGACATGGATCTATACAGGGACAGTTTGTCTGATTAAACTTTTGTATCTTGTTTCATGATTAACCTTAATGGTCTTTATTTTGATGTATACTCTTTATGTATCACATACTTGATGTATTTGATTTTATGTAATGATGAATTATCATGATGTATTGAAATACTTATGCCTGGATTAAGCACAACTATATAGCTAAAATTATGAATTCTTATTTATGTTAAGATGTAACACTTATTTGACTCACACTGTCTTAGAGATGGAAACATATTTGTTATGATGTACTGAGTTAAAATTTCTCTATTAAGTACTATGGTGATGAGATGGGCATGAGGGCCTAGGTCACATAAATGGAAATTGGATCCACTAACCTTATAGGTAATTTGTGAGCATGCATGACTGATTTTCTCACTTAGAGTGTACCACATGTTCTAGATGGTATGTATATGATTTATTTTAGTTATTTAAGATCAAGCTATGATCTAAATCTAAGTTGAGTTAATAAATTACAATTTGTATATGAATATGTTGTCCCTTAATATTGAAATTTATAATATTTTCTCCTTTTGAGGTATTGACATTGTGAATGAGCTAAAAGTTTTGTGAGAGTAAACATATGAGTATGACAGGAAATTAATATGAAGTATCCAATCATGTGATCAATTCAATGGGATGCCAAGGTATGGTAAAGAAAGCACAGGTATGTTTGTACTTTGTTGTGATTTTAAGGTATTATGCAGGTTTATTTATAAAGCATTGAGATAAGGGCATGTTAGAGTTTGATTTGATTATGATAATGACATGAACTGATGCTTTGGTGTTGTTCCTATGAATATAATAGATGGAATGACACATCATAAGAAAGGGGAATATTGTAAGAGAGAGGTAGTCTAACCTTGAAAAAATAGATGGTAGTAATGGAATCCACACACTCACTAGAATTTGTCTGTGATGCTTGGTAACCAAGTTTTATTTGGTTCTTTCTTAAAATGTGTGCGTACACTATCTTTACAAAAATGATTTCATGAACGTGTGTGTTACTTCTTTAAGAAAATTTTATCAATTGAAATTTTGAATACATGGAGAATTGAAAAGTAGAGCATAATTTCCTCAACAAGTCAAAGTCATGATATTGATATTAGGACAAATAATTCTCAATGGTTTTCACATTCTTATACTATCCTGAATGTTGTAAAAACAAAAGAAAGATAGATTGCTTTTAACAAATTGTTTCTCATGTTATATTGTTTCTCATATGATATGTTCCTATTAATGCATCGGGACAATGCATTGTCTAAGGGGAGAAGGATGTCATAACCCAAAAAGTGAATTATTAAATTATTGATGAAAAAAAAACATTGGATTCCAATTTTGTTATAAAAAAGTTAAAATATCATTCATGTATCTTACTTCCGAATATGAATGAAACAGTTTTAGAAAAAAATGGGGAAGTTAAGATAATAAATGTTTTACTATTTGGAGTTCTTTTTTGGGGGGAAACAGGCAGTTAGGGATTGCGTGAGAAAAGCTCAAGAAAACCTTTTTTTTTCCTGTTTTCAATATCAAAACTTCACCGAGCATGTGTGGTGGAATTTCTCATCTTCTATCATTTGTATTATTCATAGGCATGCTCATTTGTCATGGGGAAGATCTTAGAATGAATTTACCAGCAACCTTTTTTTTTTCTTTAGCTGCCTGCAAGTATTTTTTTAGAGGTTTATGATAGCACATGGTTGTCTACCTCCCAAATGTACCTATTTAGAAATGATTGTCTGCATTCGAAGTGGGGTGGTCTTTCAACTCTGGCATGTCATTGTTTCTGATTTTGACGCTGCAATAATTGAGATGATATATAGATGATAAAATAGAAGTAAAATGTCACTGGAAGCTAGGGAAAGGAAGTGGACATCTCTAGTAGTAGGAGAGCTACCACCTCAACTGCGGGTTTTCAAATGCCAGGTTCTTCTTTTGAAATTAGCCACCAATGTTTATGGAATTGCTATGTTGCTTGCATATTTTTTTTGGATGCCTGCGATATCGTATGAGTGTCTTTAACAATATTAAACTTTATTAGATTTTAAGTCTTGCTTCATTTACCAGCCATACATTGTTTTCCATTCTTTCTCTCAGTAGTCTATGTTCGGTTGGGCGGTCTATGCAATCACAAAACCATAGTGTGTAGTCAATGCTCATCTTGTGAGGAAATAACCAAGAACCTGTCCTTTGAATCTTGTAGTAATGCAATGGTTGGAGTATCATCATTATAGTCTCTCTAATGTTGCTAAGCCTTGTGTTCTCTAAGCTACTTCCCCGTAGGAGCAACTATAGGATATGTTTGAGCCACTGGATTTCTATTGTTCATGGAATTGATTATGTTTAGTTAGCAACTGAATTAAACCCCTGGAATTGTTATGTGATAATGTTAGTCACCTATGAGTCTCCCTGCATTTTCTAGTCTGAATACATCCTACAGCCCAACCGATTAAGGTTGTGGCCATGATAATGCCTCTTCACTTGACGCAAAACCTTAATAAGCTGAAGGAGTCATCGTTTACGGAAAACATATTTATATACTAGTTTCCTTGTTTATTTATGTATTGGTGAGGAATGATCATTTTGGATACATTTGAATTCTGAATGATATAATTGGTGTGATTAGCCCAGTTGAGATGCTGTGTAGATACTTTTTGGACCCTATTTTTGGATTACTGTAATGTTAGAACATTTTGTATATGGTGACAATTCTATTTACTTAGAAGACGTATCTGGGGTAATATGAATTGAACTATATATAGCTGATATTATTTGATTTATGTTGTTGAGTTGAATATATTAGTTTCTTGCATTCTATAAGACCTTGAAAGGTTTTGAGAAATTCATTATGCGAATAGTGATGTTAAGAGTGACTGAAGAAAAATGTTGATTAATATTATTTTAGCAGAGTATTGTTTAGAGAAATTTCCTTCCATGTTAGTTGTGTATGTGTTATATTTTCATTATGGAAGGGTGTTGAATGTGAAAGAATGATCATTTTGGATATATCTAAATTCTGAATGTTATAATTTGGTGTGATGAACTCAGTTGAGATTCTGAAAACTAAGTTTTATCAGACACAGAAAATGAGTAACCATCTTTTTCCTTGTGGATTCTTTCCGTGAAGTAATAGACTTGGGCTGATCAATTAAAAATCTTCTATTTTCTGTTATAAGATAGATCAGATAAACTAATTATTTTGATATTTAGTTTTCCACTTGATACTTCTTGGGATGAATTGAAGGAGAAACTGTGACGTTATTTATGCTAAACTTTTATTAAGGATATAAATGGCACATAAGTTAATCCTTTCAAATCTATCAAGTTAGCATGCTAATGCTTTTAACAATAGTGAGGCAAAGCCAATGAGTGTTCTGTGGCCTTATAAATGAAGTCCTAATAGGAGCATATTACCAATTCTTTATGCAAAGATTGTGTTTAGTCTACTTATGAAATTTGATTGATCCGACATCTAACTGTCACACATTTATGAACTCTTTGATGCTTGATTTATGTAGAATTGAGAACTTGAGGTGTTCGATACTGATGTCAGAAGAATGATGCTTTGTATTGTATAACTATTCTTGGGCGATATTATAGCTTTTTGTTAGCTTTTGTTAGGAATAGGATATCTTATGCATGACTATGAGTATCTTGTGGATTTTGCATATGGATTCCATGAACTCTGTTTGATTGCCCTATTGTAGTTTTGAAATGAATATTCCTATAGGGAAAACATTTTGGATTTATTGATGTACTTATATGTGAAATTCAAGGACAAACAGAATGATGCTTAATAAGTTTTAGTAATTCTCTATTGTAACACTGATTGCATAGTATGATTTTGGAACCATCTTTGATTGTTCTATATGAGAGGGAAATGAGAACTTGCAAATGTTTAGACTACTCATAGAAGGATGTTGTTTTCTAAGGCATTGGAATGCTTTAATTTCATTATATAAAGTTTGTAAGTTTATATGCACCAACTCCATTACTCCTCTCAGTTTGGCTTGTTTAGACTACCTCGAGCTGGGCTGGGTATATTTCATGTCAGGAAAGATTTTGGGGAAGCGTAACTGCTTCGTGGTAGGTTGGAAATGCACTCCTACAATATTCTCTCCTTGATGTTTTGTGTGTAGCAGGTCTCTGGAGCTCCTATTAGGAAGGTCATCTTGTATAGCATTTTATGTATCTTTGTATTGACCATTGGTCTATTATATTTATATTGCACTCTTATGGCATTCAGTCGATGACTCTTGTGAATCTTTGTTTCTTGTAAGTTGAGATCTTACATTTATTGCACTTCAACAGATTGCTCAAAGTTTCTCTTTTGCTTTTGTTAATTTTACAAGTTGGTTGAATTCTATTGTCTTTAATGTTTATGACATGTGATGTATTAGGTGTTTCCGACAGTTGGTCGACACTCTTCTTTACTATGGACTCATGTGTCGCATCTATTCTACAGATTTTGGTCGAACCTTGTTTTTCTTTCTTGAAGTTAAGGAAAATTATTTATTTGTTTGTCGATATGTGGGTTCGACATTTGACTGTGTTGACCGACTCCCTTATCTTATAGATATTGCTGATGTGGCACCTTTGTCGAGGACCTAGTCCTTACATATGGTCCCAATCTTTACATGTAGTGCATGTCTTCCTATTATATCTAGACGTTAATTTGTTGGCGGCATGTTGTGGTTTGGTTAGATTATCCTTTTACCTATGTCACAATGGAAATATTGAGGATCCCTTCTAGAGCTCTTGGTGGGCATTTTGTTTTGGGTTCTCATGCTCCTTTTCTCAACAAAACCCCCTATCTTATCAATCCTCCCTATCATCATTTTTAGATAGAAAGTAATTGAGCATAAAAATATTATGCTGGAAATTGACCGATTTGTAGATTTAATTGCTTTGTCCTTCTCTTCCATACTCACATTCATGAGTTTTAGATTCCTACATGTCTCTCATGAACAATATATTGAGATTTACCTTTTGTGCTAGAAGATATTTTACGATAGAATATCAATCTAATATAGACAAGGAGGTATTGGTTCTTAGACCTTTATTCTTCCATTTATTGGTAGCATGTTGGGGTTTAGATGCTCCTTTGACCTATTTCATCATGGTAAGATCGAGGATCCCTTATAGATCTCTTGATTGACATTTTTTTTTGGGTTCTCATACCCGTTTGCTGAAAAAAAAACCCTATTTTATGCTCAATCCTCTGTATCATCATTTTTGGGTAGAAAATGATTGATCATAAAAAGATATTATGCTAGTAATTGACTGATTTATATAATCAATTTCTTTTTCCTTCTCTTCTTTACTTGCATTCATTGCTTCTAGAGTCCTAGAGGCCTCTCACGATTCATCTTTGTGCTTGAGGAGTTTTACTGCAACATGACAATCTACTATGAATAGGGAGATCATGTTGAGTCGTGGGTTAAGAATATGAGATTAGTATTCCCTTTTTTATTAAGGTTTAATTCATTTCTTTCAACCCTCTTACCAGATCCCTCAATGTATTTCCTATTTGGCTAAGATTACCTCACCCCCGTCTTCATTTTTGGAGCATTGCTCATTTTGAAGTGAAGAAAATGCTAAGGAGTATTCATTTAGAAGTGAAGTCAATGTTATTGGTTATTTCTTTATGATTGACTTAGCTTCCTCATATTGTAAACACAATATCTATATAAACTTTTTTTTTCTTTTATTCATATTTTCAAAAATTTCCTTTAAGATTCTACAAAGCTTAAAATAGAAGTATTTAAGATATCTATAATAATTTATAAAATGTACCATGGAATTGGAGAGATACATGTGATAGCCATATATAGAGCCTACTACCATTTTCTATCCATAGTAGGCATTGTATTTTCCTTCACCTGCTTTAACATTGGGAACAACATAAACTCCAGGGTCATCATTGTTAGGAATAGTCCCAAGAGATAACTGAGAGGGGGGGTGGATCAATTATCTACAAGATTCAATTCTTTTTCCAATTAAGCACATAATAACTTGAAACATAAACTTAACAGGATAACACAGAATTGAACAACATAATTTAGGTAACAGGGAAAACCAAATTAGGTAAAAACCCTGGTGGGAATTAGCATCCACAAATAAATGTACTAGTTTATAATGATCCTTGTTAGAAGATCTTCCAACCCTGTTAGGAGTTGATCTTTACAATGCAATAAGTATAGAGACCTGGTCAAAGGTAACACCCTATTAGGAGTCTTTTACAAATAACCCTGTTAGGGGTGAGGACACACTATCCAAGTGCTCACTGCTCAAATGGTGAAGGCTGCAACCTTCTATAAGGCAGATATACACTATAGCTGAAAAATGAACTATTTGAGTAGACCTACTATCTTGATCAGTTGTAGTGAAATGTAATCTTCTTCTGATTCTTCACATAGATCTTCAACTGATGAATGATGTAGCTTTACTATCTAACTTTCTTCTCTGCTATGTCTTATTCCTTTTTTCCTTCATTCACACTTTGCGATCACAATTGAACTGCTATATGTATCTTCCTCAAGGCTAAGGTCATGACAGCTATAGGAAACACTTCTATAACTTCCTTGTCAGCTTAACTAAGCACACAATCAAAGTTAGGACCATGCAACTCAAAATGAGTGGACGCATCGCTTCACAATGTTGGCTCTATCAAATTAGCTCAAACATCACACTTCTGTTAAAACACGTTTAGCGCCTTTGGATAATTATCATTAACTCATAACTAAACATGAATACAAATGTGCATATCCTGAAGATAGGTACAACTCAAGAAACAATGTAAATACGTCAACTCTTAACAGATAATCTCCAGAAACTGTAACTGCCAAAATAGATTAACATAACTCAACTGAAACTGTATATCTGAATCTGCATGTATGAACATTACATCCAGAACATGTCTACAACATAGATGTAAATGCACAAGGCTCCATAATATCTATACTGATAATTTCTTATAGGACACTGTTGTATATTATATCTTGTCATCAATGACAAACATACAATCAACTATTTGCACATAAGAAAATCTCCAACAATCTCCCCCTTTGACATTGATGGAAACATATGATATGAAAAATACCATCAACCCAAAGTATCCTTCTTCTTTTTACAATCTTCTCAATATCCTCATCAAAATCTCATCTTAACTATTGCATCTCTTTTTACTGTATTTTTCATTAATGTATACTCCTCTAGAGTATATTCTCCCCCTTTGACATCAATGGAAAAGGGTACCAAATTTTTTTTAGCACAGGTACTACTCTAGAAGTAGAGTAGTCAACCATTCATCAGTCACTAAGGACTGATGTTCTTGCTACAAATTCTAATCAGACTTAGGAAAGGGAATTACTCCCAGCTTCTCCCTATGATACTCAAAAGTATCTTTTGATAAAGGCTTTGTAAAAATGTCTGCTACCTATTCTTTAGTGCTCACATAATCCAACTTTACTTCTTTGTCTGCAAATTTTTCTCTTAAAAATTGATATTTGATCTCAATGTGTTTTTTCTTTGCGTGCATCACAGGGTTCTTTGACATATTGATAGTGTTAGTGTTTTCACAGTGAATAACAATAGGATAATCAATCTAAATACCAAATTCTTTAATCATCTGTTTGATCCAAACCATTGTTTAACAATTCAATGCTACTGCAACATACTCAGCTTCTACTATTGACTGAGAGATAAAATTATGCTTCTTGCCTGTCCAAGTAACCAACCTGTCTCCAAGAAATACTAATCCTCCTAAGGTACTCTTCTTGTCATCAACAAAACCTACCCAATATGCATCTATATACACATGAATTTGCATATTCTCTGAGTTAGGATACCATAAACCATAGTCTATAGTCCCCTTTAAGTGTCTGAATATCCTTTTTATTGCCATTAGGTGATTTTGTTTAGGTTCAACTTCAAATCTTCCAACAATTCCAACTGCATTAGAAATATCTGGTCTAGATTGAGTAAGATATATGAGTTTGCCAATAATAGACTTATATAATGTCTTGTCAACTGTAGTGGAATCATCTTCTTGTTAGAATAGTCCCAAGGGATAACTGAGAGGGGGGGGTAGGTGAATCAGTTATCAGCTAATTAAATTCTTTCCTTTATTAACTCTAGAATATAATAAAGTAAATGCACATTCAGATAACACAATAGAAAACATCACAAATTTGGTTATGGGGAAACCAAATGGTAAAAACCTCGGTGGGAATTATCACCCATAATGAACTATACTTGTTTATAATAATCCTTGTTAGAAGATCTTGCAACCTTGTAAGGAGTTGTTCTTTACAATGCAATAAGTATAGTGACCTGGTTAAGGGTCTGACCCTGTTACGATTCTTTTACAAATAACCAGGTTAAGGGTGAGGACTCACTGTCCAAAAGCTCACTGCTTCAATGGTGAAGGCTACAACCTTCTATAGAAAAGATATGCACTATATCTAGTGATTAACTATAGAGTAGACCTGTTGTCTTGTTCATTTCCAGTGTATTGTAATCTTTCACTTCTTCTTCACATAGATCCTTGATGAATGAAACACAACTGATATTCTATTCTGTACATTTTCTCTCTTATCTTGTCATTCACACTTAGTGTTCCACAAATGACTTTCTATAAGTATATTCCTCAAAGTATGAGATCATGGGACCTATTAGACAACTCTTCATAAAATCCTTGTCAACTTTACTAATCACGCAAGAATAATTACAACCATGCAATATAATCTGAATAAACGAGATGCTTCACTAAGTCGGCCTCACCAAATTAACTCTAACTTTGCAATATTGTTGAAACACGTTTGGCACCTTTAGATAACTATCATCAACTCATAACTCAACTTGAATATAAACATGCATATCCTGGAGATAGGCACAAATCAAGAAGATATACAATACATCGGCTCTGTACAAACAAACTCTATAAACTATAACTGCCACATAACAAATTTACACAACACAACTAAAACTCCATATCTGAGTCTACGTGTATGAACAAAACATAAACAACATGTCTTACAACATGAATATAACTGTGCAAGGCTTGATAAAATAATTTTAATAAGTACATACAAAACATTGCTATATATTATATGTTGTCATCAGTGACAAACATACAATCAAATAGCTGCCAGAAGTAAATCTCCAAAAATCTCCCCCTTTGACATTGATGGCAACATATGATATTAAAAACATCTTTAGCACATGGTGTCTTCTTTCTTTTTACAATCTTCTCAATATCCTCATCAAGGATTCCTCTACACTATTGTAGCTCCTCTGTCTATTTTTATACTCCCCCAGAGTATATGCTCCCCCTTACTATATAGTCCCCCTTTGACATCAATGGCAAAGGGTGCCATAAGCAATTAGGCATAGGTACTACTCCAGAAGTAGAGTAGTCAACCATTCATCAGTCACTCTAGACTGATGTTCTTGTTTCTTTATCTAATTAGACTCAGGAGAGTGAATTACTCCCAACTTCTCCCTGAGATACTCAAAAGTATATTTTGATAAAGGATTTGTGAAAATATTTTCCAATTGTTCTTTGGTGCTCACATAGTCCAATTTTACTTCATTGTCTGCAACTTTTTCTCTAAGAAAATGGTATTTAATATCAATGTGTTTTGTCTTTATATGCATCACAGGGTTCTTGGGCATGTTGATAGTACTGGTGTTATCATAGTGAATAACAATAGGATAGTCAACTTGTATACAAAAAATCTTTAACCATCTGCTTGATCCAAACCATTGTTGAACAATTCAATGCTGCTGCAACATATTCAGCTTCTGCTGTCGACTGAGAGATACAATTTTTCTTCTTGCTTACCCAAGAAACCAACCTATCTCCAAGAAATACTGCTCCTCCAGAAGTACTCTTCCTATCATCAAGACAACCTTCCCAATCTGCATCGTATACACATGAAGTTGTACATTCTCTGGTTTAGGATACCATAAACCATAGTCTATAGTTCCCTTTAGATATCTGAATATTCTCTTTATTTCCATTAGGTGATTCTATTTTGGTTCAGTTGCAAATCTTCCAACAATGCCAATTGCATTAGATATGTCTAGTCTAGACTGAGTAAGATATATAAGTTTTCCAATCATTGACTTATACAATGTCTTTTCAACTACTGTAGAATCATCTTCTTTAGAAAGCTTGCTTCCAGTTATCATAGGAGTGCATACAGACTTACAGTCTTCCATCTTGAAAGTCTTCAATATTTCCCTTACATATTTGGACGGATTTATGAATATTCATTTATCTATCTGTTTTACATTCAATCCCAAAAAGTATTTTATAGGACCAATCATGCTCATTTCAAATTCATTCTACATTTCTTTTGCAAATTCTGAACTAAGCTTGTCATTACCTCCAAAGATAATGTCATCAACAAATATGGCAACAAATAATAGTCCATCAGGTGTCTCTCTTATCAATAGGTTACAATATGCTGCTCCTTTCTTAAATGCAATCTTGGTAAGATAACCATCTAGTCTCTCATACCAAGCTCTTGGGGCCTGTTTAAGTCCATAATGTGCTTTCTTCAATCTGCATACCATGTCTGGCTTATTTGATAGATTAAATCCTTCAGGCTATTCTATGTAGACTTCTTCCTTCAAGTCACCATTTGACATCCATTTGATATACTTTAAAATCCTTGAATGTTTCATAAGCCAAGAGTAACTTAATGGATTCTAATCTTCTCACAGGGGAAAATGTGTTAGTGTAATATATCCCTTCCCTTTGTGCATATCCTTTACACACTAGTCTTAATTCATTTCTGACTACTGTACCATCTTCATTCATCTTGTTCCTAAATACCTACTTTGTTCCTGAATACCCACTTTGTTCCAATCACATTTTTGTCACTAGGTCTAGGAACCAATTCCCATGTATCATTTTTTATTATTTGATCTAATTCTTCTTCCATTGCTTTCTTCCAATTAGAATCCTTGAAAGCATCTTCAACATTTAAAGGTTCAATCCATGAAAATAAACATACCTCTTCATCCACTGTTAACCTTTTTTCTTTTGATCTAGTCAAAACACTGCTCCTCTGATCTCCAATGATATCATCTTTTGAATGATACCTAGATGTAAATTTTGAAACTCTTGGTGTAACATCCTCATCTTTAATCTATGACACTTCTTTGCTTGATTCAGGTTCATTACATGAAACATCAATGCAATCAAACATTTCTTCAATAATAGTGTCTTTACTGCTAGGCATGGGTTCATCTTCAATCATAGGTGCATATTCATAGTACCTTTCTTGAACCATGAACTTCTCATCAATCTTTACATGAGTACTTTAAATTATCTTCTTGAATCTCAAATTAAAAAATTTGTATGCTTTTCTTTTAGTAGAGTAACCAAGGAAAATACCTTCATCACTTCTAGCATCAAACTTACCAACACCATCATCTCTCTTGATGTAGCACTTGCTGCCAAAAATTCTGAAGTATTTTACTGTAGGTACATTACCAAACCAAAGTTCATAAGGTGTCTTATCCACACATGGCCTTAGTTGTGTTTAGTTGATAGTATAGATTGTTGTGTTGATTGTGTCTCTCTAATAGGTGTGCGCAACTTTTCCTTCAATCATCATAGTGCGCATTGTATCAAGTATGATTCTATTCCTCCTTTTTTCTATCCCATTTTGTTGTGTGGTTCTCGGTGCACTCAACTGTCTTTTAATTCCATGTTCTTCACAGTAGTCATAAAACTGATTAGAGGTGAATTCTCCTCCTCTACCTGATCTCAGACACTTTAGTTTTAATCTAGATTCATTCTCCACTTTGGCTTTGAATATTTTGAACTTCTCAAAGGCTTTAGACTTCTCCTTTAAGAATGAAACCCACATCATCCTTGAAAATTCATCAATAAAAAAAATGAAATACCTTTCTCTGTATTATGATCTTGTTTGAGTTAGGACCACATAGATCTATATGAACTAGGTCTAACTTGTTTTCAGCCAAGTTCTTCTTGCTTTTGAAAGAACTCCTTACAAGCTTTCCCATAACACATTCCCTGCACATTGTGTCAACTGGTCTTGCAATACTTGGAAGGTCTCTAACTACCTTGAAATTGCTTAACTTTACTATATTATCAAAGTTGATATGAAATAGTCTCTTGTGCCATAACCAACTATCATCTACTTTTGCAACAAAACAACTTACATCTGAATTGAGATAAAAAACATTACCTTTTGTTTTAGAGCATGATGCAATCATATCTCCTTTGTTACTAATAATGCATTTGTTATCTTTTAATTCCAAATGATAACCTTTGTCAAGTAGTTGTCTAACACTTAGTAAATTATGATGTAATCCATCAACATACAGAACATCATCTGTCTCGTTCTTTCCATCTAGGGTGATGGATCCTCTGCCTATGATAGGTTTAGGAGTGTTATCTCCAAATCTAACCATACCACCTTTATACTTGTCTAGATGAACAAATCTATCTTTATCACCTATCATGTGATGAGAGCATCTGTTGTCAATGATCCAATCAGTTCTAGTGTCTTCTTTGGAAATTAGGGATAACTCATGTGTTTCCTTTTCATATTCAGTGTCCATTTCTTCAAGAAATTTTTCCATGTCTTTAAGAGCAACGAATCCAATTTCATCTTCTCCCGAATCTTCATTAGTTACACCTTCTTCAGCATGATAGCATTCCTTCCTATATTTAGGTTTATAATCAGATCTGAATTTCTTTACTCTTGTGGGACACTTGGATGCAAAGTGACCTGTGACTTGCATAGACGTAGTCTAGACGGTACTCTCCTTAGGTGTTTAGAACCTGATGAGTCCAAACAAGCATTAGTAGAGGTGCATGAAGGTATCTGTGGGTCACACTCTAATAGCCTTACATTAGCCCACAAACTTATTAGAGCTGGTTACTACTGGCCAGATATGGAAAAAGAAGCAACACAGTTTGCCAAGTCCTGCAAAAAATGTCAATTACATGGAAACATGATTCATGCTCCAGCCAAGGAGCTGATTCCATTCATTAATTTCTGGCCATTTTAGCAATGGGCCTTTGATTTGGTGGGTCGGATCTACCCCTCATCCTCTAATGGAAATAAGTTTATCATTACAGCTACAGATTATTTTACTAAGTGGGTGGAAGTAGTCCCTCTCACCATTGCCAGCGGCAAAACATTAGCAATGTTTATTCTCAATTACATCATCTTCAGGCATGTTGTACCCTCAGCGATTATCATAGATAATGGGGGACAATTTAAAAATAAGGATTTGACAGAGCTATGCTCTAAGTTCAAAATTACTCAACACTGGTCTTCCATCTATTATCCTTAGGGTAATGGATAGGAAAAAGCTTCCGAAAAAACAATCCTTAAGATCCTGCATCGCATAGTGCATAAATCCGGACGAGATTGGCATCTTCAGATCAACCTAGCTCTTTGGGCATACAAGACAAGTATAAGAACACCAATAGGGGCTACACCCTATGCGTTGGTTTATGGAGCAGATGCTGTGCTACCTATTGAGGTCAAGATTCCTTCTTTGTGAGTCTCTCTGAAAGGCCTCATCACTGATGAATATACTAGAATATATTAGCTACAAGAGCTAGAATTTCTTGATGAACATCGCCAAGTGGTGTTTGATCACCTGAGAGCATACCAAAAGAGGATGTCTAAAAGCTATAACAAGAAGGTTATACCAAGAGACTTCCAAGTGGGTGACCTCATTCTGAGGGAGAACCCTAAGAATCAGCAACATCAGGTCCAGAAAGGCAAGTTTGAACCTAATTAGCTCTGTCCATATATTGTTACTACAATGTTTGGGTCTGGTACCTATCAACTCTCTACTACTGAAGGAGAACAACTCAAAGATCCCATCAATGCTCTTCATCTGAAGTAGTTGTATAGCTGAGACATCTTCTGTGTGCTTATGTATATACTACAGTCCTGAAAAAATTCTAAAAATCTAAAAAAATCCTGAAAAAATGATCATCTTAGTGAAAACCTAGCAATAGGCGCTTTGATGTATCTCCAAAAAAAATTATATATTCCAAAAATATAAAAAAATTAAAAAATTGAAAAATACAAAAAAAGAGAAAAAGAAAAAAAGTGCCATTGATGAAAACTTGGCAAACAGGCGTCATGGTAGAAAACAAAAAGAATTTTTGCCAAGAAGGTGAAAACCTGGTAAACAGGCACCTCTTGTTCCACAATGCTATACCTATCACAACACCACTTGGCTTTATGCATTTTCTTTCCTGCATTGCTTCTTTCCTGCTTTCCTTCTTACATTTGCTTTTAGTTCCCGTCAAGACACAAACTCACATGGATTGCAACTGGTCATACTCTCAGGGCAACCCTCCTGATCTAGGGGGAACTATCCTTTTATCTTTTAAGGATCTTCTTCACATCAATCACCAGTGGTTCTCACTGTGTCTGCCTACTGATGTATAGCTTATTCTATGATCGCTTCATTTGAGCATCTCTCTTGCGTCAGTCACCAGTGACCCTCACTGTGTCTGCCTACTATCGCTATTCTATCGAGATTGATCACATTTGTTATAGTTAAAGTTATACTCAAACACTCTATCTATCGATACTTAGTCTTGACAATTCTATGCTTTAGTTTGTACATATCTTTTGGCCACTTTCGTGACACTCTGGTTCCTTTGCAAACCCTCCTGACTTGATATTGATTTAGTGCCATACACCTGGGGGTAATCAAATCTAGTTTTTCCTTGCAACATATGTCAAGTTAGTCATCATTACTTGGGGGCATGGCCCCCCCATTTGATCACATCTTTGGTTTACACCTGAGTCAGTAATCTTGTCATTTCTTAAGGACAACTCGCTACTGACACAAACTGGTGTTTTTCAACACCACCATAAAACAGTGTTTTTTAACACTATCTTTGGACACATCTGTGTTTTTTAACATATATCAGATATCTCAAACATAAACATCTATTGATAACATTCAAACACAATGCACTCACAAGCACAACAGTGTTTTTCAACACCTCTACACATCCACATTCACAAACTTTGAAATAGGCTGAGCTATGCTTGAATATTTCTTTGTATGCTGTCTATTCTCATGAATTTCATTGATATTTTCTTTGTCTACTGCTTTTTGGTGTAGTCCCGATGATCTAAAAATGTAAAATAAATAGGGTGTATGTGATAAGAGCTCCCAAAACAAGGTGGAACAGTCTCACATCCCTTGATCTTGTTTATTTGTATGCCATGGTGAGGTCGGTACTATCTCCTTGCTTGTTACTGCTCTATTTGTTTATGCATGATCACACTCATGGTTATCTTGGCTTTGAATACCTCGATACTAGTGTACTCTTGCAACATTAACTGGAAACAATGTTCAGGTGATCTTGGCTTTTGTGTCCTGGTGCTTACATTTGTTTCCTACATTTTATTCGATGATAAGTCATATTCATATCCTTATGGTTGCATTGTAGCACCAATAAGGGTTGTATCAACTTTGATGTTCCAAAACAAATGCTCAATGATGATAAATATATGATGGGTCTCACAACCATGTCCTAGAATTGCACTTTCATATTGCATCTAGCATAGGCTTGCATTTTCATTCTAGACTTGCATTGTGGCAGTAATTTAATGTTCTCTTCATTGCATTCTTCTAGGTTCATATATTGGGGAGTTCTTATTCATTGTCCTAGTTTCATCATGACTTCCCAAGTGGTTGATCTTCACTCTCTATCTTCAGCTATGTGCTCAATCCATTTTCGGGATCGAAATCAAAATCTGACACTTCTATATCGCTCAAAATTGCATTTTAAAATTTTTGGGACTGACGCCATCGGACACTTGTGCAGTCGACTTTCTGAAATCACTTTCTTGTCAGAATCATATCATATCATCATTTTCTCAAATCTTTGACTTTTTTCTTCAAAAGTCAACTCTGGTCAACTCTGGTCAAACTTAGTCAACAGACCTTAAAATTGCTCGAAATTGATTCTGCATCTTCTGAATTCTTTTGTAATTTGTTCTAATTTTTTCTTGATCTCCAACTCAACATCTATCTATGATTTTTTTCTCTCCATCATCAATACAGCGTGTCATCTTTCTATTTCGCTCCTAAGGGGGTAGGATGATTACATCATTAAATCTATTTCAATCAATCTAATCTGATTTTCAAAAGTTCTCATCACTTGGGGCATGTTCAGTTTTTCATACCTCACGGTCAATAATAGATACTCCACAATCAATAAGCACATCTTTGTTCCTTACATCTTGTCATCTTTTCAGCATCTGAGCAATCTAACATAGATTATTGAGAATCAAGCTTTGTTCTGGAGATGATTCTCAAAAACTATCTTTCGGGACAGGTATCGGGGCAATCTAATCCTGACTCCTGAAGGTTAAGCCTCGTTCTGGGGATAACCTTGTGAAAGATATTTATCCATCTTTTGGGATAGGTATCAGGGAAATCTAACCCTGACTCCTAAAGGTTAAGCCTCATTATGGGGATAACCTTGTGAAAGATATTCATCCATCTTTTGGGACAGGTATCGGGGAAATCTAACCCTGACTCCTGAAGTTTAAGCCTCATTATGGGGATAACCTTGTGAAAGATATTCATCCATATTTTGGGATAGGTATTGGGGCAATCTAACCCTGACTCCTGAAGGTTAAGCCTCAATTTGGGGATAACCTTGTGAAAGATATTCATCCATCTTTTGGGATAGGTATCAGGGCAATCTAACCATGACTCCTGAAGGTTAAGCCTCATTCTAGGAATAACCTTGTGAAAGATATTCATCCATCTTTTGGGACAGGTATCGGGGCAATCTAACCCTGACTCCTGAAGGCTAAGCCTCATTCTGGGGATAACCTTGTGAAAGATATTTATCCATCTTTTAGGACAGGTATCAGGGCAATCTAACCCTGACTCCTTAAGGTTAAGCCTCATTCTGGGGATAACCTTGTGAAAGATATTTATCCATATTTTGGGATAGGTATCAGGGCAATCTAACCCTGACTCCTGAAGGTTAAGCCTCATTCTGGGTACAACCTTGTGAAAGATGTCAATCTGACCAGTATTTGGATGATCTAACCTAGATATTGGGGGACTAAGCTTCATTCTGGAGATAGTCCTAAGGCCTCTATTTATCAATCTTTTGGGATAGGTATTGGGGCAATCTAACCCTGACTCCTAAAGGTTGAACCTCATTTTGGGGGACAGTCTTGTGAAAGATATCTATTTGACCAACGTCTTGGCAACCTAACCTAGAATTCAGAGAGTCAAGCTCTATTCTGGAGATGGCTCTGAAATCTTTGCATCATTAATTTTCAAATCTATTCTTCTGTGCTTCAGGCATCAGACTATTCTTTGAATCAATGCGCTGCTCGCACATCAATTCAAAGAGGGGCAAAATGTAACACCCCAAAATTGGCATCTTGCAACTCTAACC
>MU224636.1:1355025-1378537 GCA_018584345.1 Thuja plicata | reverse complement strand
TATTCTTAAATGCACAAAGGAAGGATCCAAATTGATCAACCCAAAAAGGATCAATGCATAAGTGAATCAATCTATTGGAAATAAGAATAAAGAAGGAGATCCTAGGTTTCCCTCTTAAAATGTGTTTGTGAATGGATGTAAATGCATGATAGATTTAGAATGATTTAGGATTTGAATTGAAATATATAGGATAAATCCACTAACCTTGAAATATTGCAGATCAAAGAATGCTGTTTTCTGAGGTCTGTACTCAATTTTTGGAAAATCCAAAGTATGATCCAGAAAGGAAACATAGAGACAAACAAAACCCATAAACCTTTTTCTGTTCTGATGTCATCTTATCAAAAAGGTAAACCTTAACCCACAAATGTCAACCTTGACCCAATAATGTCGACCCTGACCTACATAGGTCCAACAAAAATTCTATTCGTGAATCCTGGAAGTTGGCCGAAAAGGGTATCCATATCTGGGTTCAAATCCATAGTCCTCAACCTGTACCTACAAGAAAAAGAGGTTTGTTTTTTGGGGGGGAGGGTTTTCCTTAGTCAAACCCTGATTTAGGAATTAACCTTGAAATCAATAATTGAAATAAGAATGCTAGCAAGTAGTAGAATTGAATCTAATAATGAAGCTATGATATTGAATAGATATGCAATTGTAATTCAAATGTAAAAAAGTATGTAGATATGAAAGCATGGACTTTAGAAACCATAAACCTCCATAATTGTATGCTTGGAATCCACCTTGAAGAGATGATGAAAGAGTCTTGAGGATGTACAAAGGATCTCGAAGGAAGATCACACCATCATGATGGCTAGATCTAGGGTTTGAATGATGAATCTTGAATGTTTGCACCTAATCCCTTCAAAGACTTGAGAGCTTGAATCCTTGATCTTCAATGGAGGAATTGAATGCTTGAGAGGAAGACTTGAACACCTTGAGAGCTTGAAAACATTTAGAGCAATGGATGCTTGAACTTTTTGCTTCTTGACAAAATCTTGGTTAGAGCTTTTTGCACTTGGAAGACTTAAAGAAAATGGGAGAGAAAGGCTTCCTTTTATATGAAATTAGGGCACAATATTCTAAGGAGGCTGACATAGGAGAATTAAATTCCAATTAGACCCATGCCCCTAGAATAGGACCTATATTAAATATAATTTAAGATTTATTGCTTCAGAACCCCAAAACAGCTGACCCACAAGTAGGAAATGAGTTTTGGATGACTTTCGACAACTGACAAATTTCCAAATTTGAAAGGGGGACCCAGGTCAAGGTCGAGGTCGACCTTGACCTAGGTCAAGGTTGAGGTCAACCCTAAACCATGGGGTTAGGACCCTTGGAAAAAGTGCCAGGTAGGATAGAAGGTGCCCGAAGAGGCCCAATCAGGGTCCTAAACATGCACAGAAGTAGGAGATGATGTTGAAAGGAGGGGATAGTATGATGGTGGTCAAAAACATCCCGTAAGGAGGGATAAACATTATTAACATGGAAGTGCTTCCATTTTAAGATGATACAAGTACAAAATAACTTGAAACATAAACTTAACAAGATAAAACAAAATTAAACAACACAATTTTGATAACGGGGAAAACCAAATTAGGTAAAAACCCCAGTGGGAATTAGCACCTACAAATAAGTGTACTAGTTTATAATGATCCTTGTTAGAAGATCTTGCAACCCTATTAGGATTTGATCTTTACAATGAAATAAGTACAAAGACCTGGTCAAAGGTTGAACCCTGTTAGGAGTCTTTTACAAATAACCCTGTTAGGGGTGAGGACACACTGTCCAAGCGCTTACTGCTCAAATGGTGAAGGCTGCAACCTTCTGTAAGTTAGATATACACTATATATGAAAATTAACTATTTTATTAGACCTATTGTCTTGATCATTTGCAGTGAATTGTAATCTTCTTTTGATTCTTCACATAGATCTTCAACTAATGAATGATGTAGCTTTACTGTCTAACTTTTTGCTCTGCTCTGTCTTATTCTTTTTTTCCTTCATTAACACTTTGTAATCACAATTGAACTCCTATATGTATCTTCATCAAGGATAAGGTCATGAAAGCTGTAGGAAACACTTTAGTAACTTCCTTTTCAGATTAACTAAGCACGCAATCAAAGTTAGGACCGCACAAATCAAAATGAGTGGACGTGTCACTTCACATAGTCAGCTATACCAAATTAACTCAAACATCACGCTTCTATTAAAACATGTTTAGAACCTTTGGATAATCATCATTAACTCATAACTAAACATGAATAAAAACACACATATCTTGAAGATAGGCGCAACTCAAGAAATAATGTAAATACGTCGACTCTTAATAGATAATCTCCAGAAACTGTAACTGCCAAACCACATTAACATAACTCAACTGAAATAGTATATCTGAATCTGTGTGTATGAACATTGCATCCAAAACATGTATACAACATAGATGTAAAAGTGCAAGGCTCCAGAATATCTGTATTGATAATTTCTTATAGGACATTGCTGTATATTATATGTTGTCATCAATGACAAACATACAATCAACTATTTGCACAGAAGCAAATCTCCAACAACCATGACTCACATAAGCAGAATAAAAATCCGTTACAATGAGGGAGTCATCAAAGGTTTTCATGTGAGAATACAAGTCACTTTTTGGGCATTGTTTCTCTGTGAATTTTGAGCATGCTTTGCATAAACTTCTACTCTCCAATGAATAAAATGCACTAAACAGTACGAGAGCGAAGACTATGAGCAGCGTTCTCATTATAATTTCTAATAATATTTTAGCACCCCAACTGCCTCATTATACCGCTTCTTCTGCAAGACAATTTATATCAACCAAACACATGAAATAATCTACTGGGATAGGGACACACCCATGGAAATGTCAATTGGAATGATATAAACAAAAATTTTATAACTCAATGACAAGGACAACAAATTTTGTTAGGTTTATTTGTAGAAAGGGAGCCTATTGGACCTGAATGATGCAAAACTCTCCCTTAAATAGGTATATTTGATGTGGTATGGCCTTAGGTGTCTAAACTACACCTTAACTAACTTGTGAGAGTTCACCTTTGTCTAGATCCCGCAACAAACAACAAAGTCACTATCCTTCTTGAGGATTATATGCACTTAGTGAGTAGAAATGCTATCTACTTGACTCAAACAAAAAATAGGAACCTATATGTTGAAAAGGGGATGGAAATTTTCATAATGCTCAAATTTATCTTATATAAGTGACCCAAAAACCCTTAAAATGCTTAAGGATTTGGACACCAATTTTGGCTATTAGGCCTCTGGCTTGTATCCTTTTTTTAGGGATTTTTTGGGGTTTAGTTCTAAAAATTCCCAAAGGACCTATAGAAAAAAATACTATATCTAGACACCGTTTAATGAAATGTGTCAAACCCCCAAAGAAAAGACCTACAACTTGAAAGGAAACCACCAAACAATCACTATTGCACTAGGCCTAATCAGGCCTAAAAGGCTTGATTCTTTGTGAAAGTCTTCACTAGTCAAACTCCATAGAAAAGCCACTAATTGGAATGAAATTAGGGAGCTCTAAGAGACCACAATCCACCATTATCTTTCTTTTTTCAACCCCTGAAGTGCTATTGTCACTTCATTCTCTGATATTCTAGTCCAAGCACATAGAGATGCTTGGACTAGGGCTTGCAACCAAAAATAGAAGAAAAACTCCCCTACTCCCTGGCTTCTAGAATCCTAAAATAAGTTCCCCCTACTTTCATTTTCTTGAGGGGCATGGATTTCTCATGCTTAGAAGGCAAGTTAGGCATCTTCTTTGCAAACCACTAATTGAGAAGGGTTCTCTGTACACTCAATAAAGAATCCCTTATAACTCTTTTGTAGATGTCTAAATTGAGTCAAACCAAATGCATTAAATACTTAATTCATGAAAGACTTGAAATGTTCAAGAGTCCTCTTTCACTATTTTTTAATGGAACTGTACACAATCGAAATCCAACACAGAATGTAGGGAAACAAGGTTATTTTTATTGATTTCAATGCAAATTTACATCAATTTTATTCCACCTGCCTGAAAGGGATATTTGAAGACATTTCCCAATGATTCCAACTACTTTAAAAAGGTTTTGACTATTTGGGGAAGTTTAAAACTTATTTTGCAACTTTTTGAAAATGTTGCTAAGCAACATTTTCTTGCATTGTGCAAATTTTGCACTTTTGCTCCTAATGAGCCTATAAGGTGTAATCCTAGAATATTAAGGATCCTTACTAACATAAAACTATATAAATAGTCTAATTAAAAACCTACACTAATCTAAACACCTAACTATGCCATTTGACCATAGTCAAAACCCAAGGTTTATAGACACACCAAGGGTGACTAGGCCTTACAATTGGCTTATTAGCAAAACTTGAAATGTTGTGTATGACCCTTAGGCATCAAGGCCCTTGGGTGTATCCTTGAAGATCCCTTTTGAGGATCTTTGGTTGATGAGAATAGGGAGGTGCTCCTGCACCATACTCCCTTTGTTTTGAAAACTTAGGTTCCACTTGAGAGCAATTGCTGAAGGGTTATTCCATTTTTTTTGGTACACTCTTAATTCATCCAAGTTGCATCAATATCTCGTAACTCCTTCCACTTGACCAAGTAATCTGTATGGGTCTTCTTCCTTGTTTGTTTGAAAATATTTGAGTCAATAATATTCTCCAATTGTAGTGGTTGGATTGGTGGTAGGTCCTTGAGCCATTCAACATGTGCATCTTCGTTAGCCTGCAAAGTAGTGTCAGATCCTGCATCAGCTTTAAAAGGAGCGAGATCACAAATATTGAAAATAGGAGAAATAGACATAGTGGGTGGAAAAGAGATTTCATATGCATTGTCTCCAAATTTTTGGAGTATTTTACATGGACCAATCTTTCTCATCTACAATTTTGTGTGTCCCCTAAATAGTCTTTCTTTGTTTAGGTATGCCCACACTTGACCTCCTTCTTTGAAGGTAACATACTTTTTGTTTATGTTTGCTTCTTCCTTATATTTTGTAGTACTTTGATTCAATGTTTCTATGACCTGATCATGTATCTATTTGATCTATATTGACAACTCATCTCCTTGAACACTGACCTTGAAGTCATTTGATAACTCTCTCAACTCCATTACCCCTCTAGGGTGAATTCCATAGTTTACTTGGAATGGTGTCTTCCTTGTTGATCTGTTGATTGAATCATTAAATGAAAATTCTTCTTGTGGAAGATTTGAATCCCAAGTTTGTCCATACTATTTGGTGAGACATCTGAGGAGGGTTCCCAAGGATCTATTTACTACTTCAGTATGCCCATCTATTTATGGATGGTAGGTAGAACTGAATGAGAGATTAGTGCCCAACTTCTTCCAAAGGGTTCTCCAAAAATGCCCTTGGAACTTAACATCGCTGTCTTAGATTTTTGATGTTGGTAATCCATGAATTCTAACCACCTCTTTGAAAAACAAGTTAGCAATGTGAGATGCATCATTAGAAACCTTACAAGGAACAAAGTGTGTCATTTTTCTAAATCTAACTACTATGACAAATATGCTATGAAACCCTTGTTTAGTCCTACAGAATCCTAAGACAAAATCCATGCTCACAGTGTCCCATGGATTTTTTGGGATGGGAAGTGGTTACTAGAGTCTCTGGTTTTCTCTAACTCCTTTTCCTCTTTGGAAAATGGTGCAAGTTTCAACAAATCTCCATACATCACTGGGTAACTTTGGCTAATGATAGTTTCTTTTGAGTAACTGAAGGGTCTAGTCAATGCCAAAATGACCTCCAAGTGTGCCATAATTTTTTTCTCTTATTAGATTCTCCCTGATGGAGTATTTAGGGATGCATAGTTGACCCCCATTAAAAAAAAAGACCATTATGCAATAGATATTCTAAATATGTAGTATTGTATGCATCAGAGAGTGTAGAGAGAACCTTGTAAATGTCACCAAAATATGGATCATCTTTGTATAGGTGTTTGAGGGCATCAATTACCATGCTTTGTACTTGTATTTCTTCAACCAGAACTACTCTTCTAATGAGAGCATCTACTACCTTGTTTGAGGTTACCTTCTTGTATTTTATTGAAAAGGTGTATGCTTGGAGTTGTTCAATCCATTTCTTGTGTTTGCAACTCAATCTGTCGTAGCTATTGAGAAATCTTAAGGCATGATTGTCTGTGAAGACAATGAATTATTTAGGGATCAAGTAGTGCCTCCATGTTTCAAGGGCTTGAACCATTTCATAGAGCTCCAAGTCATATGTATTGTATTTCTTCTTGGCTTCATTAATGTTTTCTGAAAAGAAAGCCACCATTTTTCCATCTTGACTGAGGAATGCTCCAATGGCTAGATTGCTATAATAAGCTTCCACTGTGAACATCTTATTTAAGGTTGGTAGTGCTAAGATTGGGTATTGTGCCACTCTTCCATTAAAATATTCAAAATCCTCATCTACTTTGGTTGTGCACGAAAATCTGATATTTCTACCACCTTTTATGGTATCAAGCAAAGGTGCACAAATGTGACTAAAATTCTTAACAATTTTCCTATAAAAGGTAGCTAATCCATGAAAACTTCTAACCTCTCTTGGTGTTTTTGGTGTTGTCCAATTAAGGATAGCATCTACCTTTTAAGGATCCATTTTCAATATGTCCTATGAGATCAAAAAACCAAGGAATGTCAATTCTTATTGCATGAATGCACACTTTTTTCCATAGACAATTTCTTCTTATGTAGCCTTTGAAGGGCTTGTTCCAAGTGTTTTATATATTCCTCTCTAGTTATACTAAAGATAAAAATGTCATCAAAGTAGACCACAACAAAATTTCCTATGAAAACATGAAGCATTTCATTCATTAGTCTCATGAAGGTGCTATAAGTGTTTCTAAGACCAAATGACATCACAAGACACTCATATAACCCCTCAGTTTTTTTAAATGCAATTTTCCACATATCTCCAGGCCTTATCGTTATTTCATGGTAACCTAATTTAAGGTCTATTATTTTAAAAATAGCATGCTCCTCCAAGTTGCTCTAAAAGATCCTCAATCCTTGGTATTGGGAATTTGTATCTAATCATGATTTTGTTTATTGCCCTTGACTTGGTGCATAACCTCCATTTTCTATCCTTGTAGGGGCCAATACACTTGGGACTGCATAAGGACCGAGAATTTTTTGAATGATTCCCTTTGTCAACAATTCAGTTACTTGTTTGGTTACCTCTTCTTTCTAATGAGGGGTTAGCTTTTATGCAGCCTTGTTGGGTAGGTAAGCACCAGTGATGAAGTCTATTTGATGATAAATATCCCTCAAAGGTGGAAGTTCATCTGGTATGTCTCTTACAACTATACCTTTATACTTCTACAATAACTTGTCTACTTCCTTTGGTTCTTCTTTATGTACTATTTTCTCCTTAGGTTTAATGACTAAGGCATATCCTACCTCTATTTCTTTGATGGTATTAATCATCTATTGTTCTCTTGCAATGACGACTAATTCTTCCTTTTTCTTTTCTTGTTGAGAGTCGGGAAGAGGGCATAGATTGTACTTGTGACCATTTTGATTGATCTGATATTTGCTTTTGGTTCCATCATGTTTGTCTTGTAAATCATATTTCCATGGACATCCTAGTAGTAAGTGAAAAGCATTCATATCTACTACATCACATAGGAATTTGTCTTTGTGGTCCATAATAAAGAAATCTACCCAATATTTCTCATTGATGAGGGTTTGTGGTCCCTTTGTTAACTAGGGGACATGGGATAGGTTGGGAAGGGGTACCTTTTCTATTTTCAACTTATCTACCATTTCTCTAAATACAAGATTTTCAATAGAACCATAATCAATTACTAATTTGCATACCTTTCTATGACTTTTAGAATTTGTCCTAAAAAGACTCTTTCTTTGAGTAGGCTCCACTAGCATGGGTGCTTGAATAAAAGCCCTCTTCATCATGAGGAATACACCTTATTTAGCACATTCTCTTCCACTTTTTGAATCATCTTCTTTTACTAGGTTGGCTCTTCTCTCACATTGTGTGTTTTTCTTATCTCTATCTGGACACCTGTTGGTGTAGTGGCCTGGTTGATTGCAATTGTAGCATTTGATTTTTCCACTATTTTTGTTGGAAATATAGTTGAAAAGATACAATGGAAATAATTGGTTTTTTGTCATTGATGTCAAACCTTAACAGGTGGGACTATTTCTATCTGTTTGAGTACTATATCTATTGATTGATGAAGGAGATTTAACAAGAAGACCAAGTGGAATGGTTGAGTTATGAGAAATCACAAGGGTACTAGATTAGTTGGCGCATTGGAAAAGTATTGAGTTGTTTATCTTTCAATGATAGTTTACTGAGAATAGTTTGTGTTGAGCTCCAGTATAGGCCGAGAAAAATTAGTGATGACCGAGCGCCAGTAAATTGCCAAGGAAACTAGTGATGACCGAGAAGAAGAACACAGTGTTGGCCGAGAAACATTATTTTGGTGATTGTTGAGATTTGAGATCTCTGGCTGACATAATTGATTTTATTGGGATATGTAAAGTTAATTGAGGATAATCATGACTAATCCACACTATGTAAATGCACGAGTAACCGTCATTAGTGCATGGATCAAAGATTTAATTTGTGATTGCATTGGAGAAGTAAATTAAATGTAAAGATGGAAATATTTGTTGGATCTAACCTAACCTAAGATCTTTGATCTTGATTAAGCGGAAAAAGATTTATCTGACCTAGATGAAGAGGAATAAGATAACCTCAAGAGGTTATTCAAAATGTATGTAGAGTATGCAAGAGGATTGCATAGTTAATTGATTGATTGACATGATCTAAGAAGAAAAGGATGGACAAAGAAGAAAAGAACTGCATGAGTGATTGCTTGATGGATTTCCAAGCAGATCTGAAGATTGAAATGAGAATGGAGGCCACTCAGTGAATTAGCATTAGAGCTGAATTGGATTTGGATTTGCAAAGTAAGTTGTATGTATCAGATCACACCTGTTGATTACTTTCTAACCATTGTATCATTCAAAATCCTTTAACCAGGTTGACCTTACAGTCATTGTATAAATCCTTTAGCAAGGTGACACTTAGGTGGAATGTTCTAAGTCCTCTAACAAGGCCACTCCTAAAAGGTTGATTTAATCCTTTAACCAAGTCACATTTAGCAGTGTGTTTTGTAACCTTTAACAGGGTTGGATCCTAATAGAGCTCACTTCAGAAGAGTGAAAAGTTGATAGCATTTTATTGGTAGTTTTTCCCATATTGGGTTTCCACGTTAAAATTTTGGTGTCATTTTGTATGAATATTTATGTTGAGTTTTACTGTTAAGTTTCTACATGTTGATTACATCTAAACAGTAGACTGCATATATATGTTGTTGTTTTATGTTATTGTTTCCGAGAAGATCTAAGTTGTTCAAATTGGTATAAATTTTTAATAGACACATCTAGACCTGAAGATAACTGATTCACCCCCCCTCTTAGTTATTCTAAATTCATTCTAACAATTGGTATCAGAGCATTGGTGTCTTGAAAAAAGTTTGAAGGTACTTGGATAAAAAGATCAAGATGTATAAGAAGGAGCTACCAAAGGTGAACAAAGATAAATTCCCCACATGGAAAAGTTTGATGAAGTTGCATCTGGATGGTATTGGTGATTCAGCTAGGCACTATGTTGAAAATGCCTATGTATCCCCCACTGCACCTGCTACAGCTGCATAGTTAAGATAGAAGTAGGAACATAATCAAGCAATGTTGGAGATTGCATCATCAATGAACTATCATGAGTTTAAAGACATAAAGGATTGCAAAAATGTGAAGAAAATGTGGGATACCCTAGAAACCATCTATGGAGGTTATACAAATGTGCTAAGAGCCAAATCTGAAAGCTTGAGAGGTAAGTTTGATGAAATGAAAATGCAAGAAGGAGAAAATATAGTTCAATAATATGGTAGGATAAAGGAAGTGGTAAATGCTATCAGAGGAGCTAAGGGAACCATTGATGATAACACCATTATGAGAAAGGTATTAAGGACTCTTCTTCTTGTATATGCTATTAGAGTCTCTATAATTAAAGAATTAAGATATACTCCTAACAATAATTTGACTTTCAAAAGTTTGGTAGGAAGACTTACTACATTTGAGATGTAAAATTTTGATAACTACACTCCACCAGTTGTTGAATCTACATTCAGATCCTAGTTGGTCCTTAACAAATCAAAGAAAGGAAAGAAATGTGTGAATAGTGACAATGACACTACAGGTGATGATTTGGAAGAACTTGAAGCACTCATGGAAAAAAGACTATCTAGAGGAAAAGGAAAATTAAAAGGTAAACTTCCTATCATATGTTTTTTCATATAACAAAGTTGGTCATATTGTTGCTAGATGTCCTGATAAGAATGCCAAAGATGAAGGAAGGGACAACAAGTACAAAGATAGAAAGAATGACTGAGACTTCAGAAGGTATAAGGATTACAAAGACAAAGGTAAGAAATATTGTTATATAGCTAAAGAAGATTCTTACAATGATTCTAACAATTCTAATGAAAATGATATAGAATTTGTGTATGTGTCTATGAAAGATGATTATGATGATGATGAGAAAACTGAACTAATTTCTTATATGAGTAAAGGTGACCATTGGACTATTGACAATGGTTGTTCACATCACATGACTAGTGATAAAGATAAATTTGAAAGACTAGATCAGTGTAATGGCGGTTATGTTAAATTTGGTAATGATGCACCATGTCTTGTTAAAGGGAAATGATCAATTAACTTAACTAAAAAGATCAGATGTGACAATGTATACCGGGTTGATGATCTTAAATATAATTTATTGAGTGTTGCACAACTAAATAATTTTGGTTACAGAGTTGATTTCCATCACAGAAAAGAAAAGATCTATGATGCCAATGGAGAACTAGTTAGAGGTGGTGAGCAGACTAAAGGTAACTTGTTCTTTCTGGATTTAGCTAATGAAACATGCTTGTTTGCACAATATAATGATCTTTAGTTATGACATAAAGGGTTGTGTCATTTAAACTTCAATAACTTGGTAAGCAAAAGTAAATTTAAAAAGCTTAGAGGGCTGCCTAAGTTAAAGAAACCTAAAAATGCAATGTGTAAGCAATGTCAATTGGGAAATATGACTAAGTCTAGTTTCAAAAGAAAAACTCATACATCTGAGGAAATTCTAGAATTGGTTCATATTGACCTTTGTGGACTCATCGGTGAGAAAAGTTATTGTGGAGACAAATATTTTATTCTATTTATTGATGATTACTCTAGAATGATGACTATTATGTTTCTTAAAGAGAAATCTGATGCATTCTAGTTATTTAAATGGTACTTGGCAAGATTTGAAAAGGAGACAGTTAAAAATCTAAAATGTCTAAGATCTGACATAGGATGTGAGTTTATTTGTAATGAGTTTAATAGGTTTTGCAATGACTGAGGGATAAAAAGATAGATGTTCACACTTAGGACACCACCACAGAATGGTATTGTTGAGAGAAGAAACATATCTACCATGGATTATGCCAGAACACTAATGATGGAGAAAAATGTTGCACAAAAATATTGGAGAGATGTCATAATTAAGTAGTCTATACCCTGAACAAAGTACAAGTCAAGAAAGGTACTAATGCTACACCATATGAGCTATGGTATGGATATGCACCTAATGTAAAATATTTCAAATCTTTTGGAAGAAAATTTTTCATACAGAAGGATAAAAAAAATGGGAAACTTAATGCTAAAGGTGAGGAAGGCATATTTCTTGGTTATTCAATGAAGAGTAAGGCATATAAGTGTTTGAATTCTAGCGCTAAAAAAATTGTGGAAAGTGTAAATGTTAGAATTGATGAGTATGCAGAAAGAAATGAAGCTGAAAGTACACAGGAACCTAAGAGTTAAAAATCATTTGTCTATATGGATGAGGAAGATTCTAATACATTACCAGAAACTAAGAATAAAGTTTTTGAGCAACAGCTAGCACCTATCGAGTCACAGAATGAGGTTGCCGAGCAATAAGAGGTAATTTTTGAGCTATCTGATGGAGATGACGAGTCATAGAATCAACCTAAATTGGACATGAATGATCAACCTAAAGTAGAAAAAGAACCTACTCTAGCAAAGTATGTAAGGAGGAACCATAAACCCGATCAAATCATAGGATTGAAGGATTCTACAGTTATGAAAAGAAGTAAGTTGAGAGAAGATACATGCATATTATGTGATTTTGAGCCTAAAATAGTAAAAGATGCTTTAGACAATGAATACTAGATACAAGTCATGAATGATGAAATTGAACAGATTGAGAAGAATAAGACTTGGACACTTGTACCTAGGCCTAGTGATAAAAATGTAATTGGTGCTAAGTGGGTATTCAGAAATAAGATGAATGAACATGGAGAGGTAACAAGAAAAAAAGATAGACTGGTATGCAAGGGTTATGCACAAGAGGAAGGAATTTATTATGGAGAAAAATTCACCCCAGTTGCAAGATTGGAAGGAGTAAGAACCTTATTTGCATATGTAGCCTACAGAGGTTTTAAAGTCTATCAGATGGATGTGAAGTCAGCATTTCTAAATGGAATATTAGAAGAAGAAGTATACATTGAGAAAGCAGATGGATTTGTAGACCCAAGCAAGAGGAATATGGTTTACAGATTACACAAAGCACTATATGGATTAAAGAAAGCACAAAGAGCATGGTATGAAAGATTGCAAAATTATCTAATGAAGATTGGATTTGCAAGAACAAATGACAATAGCAACTTGTATTTGAAGACAGAGCAAAGTAAAGGTACTTTATTGGCTGAAATTTTTGTTGATGACATTATCTTTTATGGACAAGATGTGTTATGCCAAATATTTGCTAAATTTTTTGTTGATGACATTATCTTTTATGGACAAGATGTGTTATGCCAAGCATTTGCAAAAGAGATGCAAACTTAATTTGAGATGTCTATGTTTGGTGAGATAAATTTTTTTGTTGGCTTACAAATATGTCAAATGAAGAATGTTATCTATATTACTCAATCAAAATATATCAAAGAGATAATAAAGACTTTTGGAATGGAAGATTCAAAACTAGTGAGTAAAACCATGGCTACTAGACATAAGCTAACAAAGAATGATGACACAAAAGAAGTGATTCAAACCCTTTACAAATTAATGATTGGAAAGCTGCAATATGTTGTACATAGTAGACCTAATATTGCATTGGTTGTTGGTATTGTTACAAGATTTTCTGCCAATCCCAGGGAGACACATATGATGGCAGTAAAAAGGATTCTGAGATATTTGAAAGGAACAAATGAATATGGTTAGTATTACAAAAAAAATGATAAGTTTGAGCTCAGATTTTATACTGATTCTGATTGGGCTGGAAATGTGGATGATAGAAAAAGCACCATAGGAGGAGAATTTCTTTTGAGAAAAATATTAGTTTCATGGACAAGCAAGAAATAGAATTGCACCTCACAATCTACAGCTGAAGCCAAGTATGTAGCAGCAGTAGTTAATTGTTCTAATATTGTGTGGTTGAAGATACTACTGAAAGGTATCAAAGAAGAGATCACAGAACCAGTTATCATGTATATTGTGATAACATGAGTGCCATTAATATTTCTAAGAACCCTATAATGCACTCTAAGACAAAGCATATAGCTATCAAGTATCATTACTTGAGGGAGCTAGTTCAGAAGAAGGAAGTGAGACTAGAATATGTGAACACTAAGGAACAGTTAGCAGACATATGTACAAAGGCACTACCCAAAGATGCTCATGAGTATGTGCGAGGTAAATTAGGGGTGATTCCCCTAATAGAAGCTAATTATTTTAGAATGACATTGTTGCATCAAATGTTATATTCAGAATATTTGACACTTTGGTGCACAAGCAGTCACACTTTAGGATGCTTCCTAAAGCTGTGAAAGATGGACAAAGACAAAAAAGAGGATTAGTCATAGGCAAGATGATAGGAACATCATGATACTAATTTTATAATAGAAGAATTTGCATGATGAAGATGTCAACGTCTTTGGCATTGTTGTCAAAGAGGGAGAAAAAAAGATAAAGATGAGAGATTACTGAAAAAGAGATTGTTGTCAAAGAGGGAGAGATTAATGAAAGAGGGACTCTACAGATGAACAGACACAGAAATATTTTAGTGTGATTACAGACACAAAGGGAGAAATTTTTTATAGATGAGAATCAGAATGAAGCTAAAGACATTAATAAAAAAAAATTTACATCAAGGAACATAGGCAGATTTTTTGGATTGTATGGTAATTATGGTTGAAAATTATTGTTTTATTGTTTAGTGTTTCCATCAATGCCAAAGAAGGAGATTGTTGGAAATAGTGTTGAAAAACTACAATGGAAACAATTGTTGTTTTGTCATTGATGTCAAAAATTAACTGGTGAGACTATTGCTATCTGTTTGAGTACTATATCTATTGATTGATGAAGGAGATTTAACAAGAAGACCAAGTAGAATGGTTGAGTTATGAGAAATCACAAGGGTACTAGATCAGTTGGCACATTGGAAAAGTAATGTGTTGTTTATCTTTCAATAACAGTTTACTAAGAATAGTTTGTGCCGAGCGCCAGTATAGGCTGAGTGAAGTTAGTGATGACCAAGCACCAGTAAATTGCCGAGGAAACTACTGATGACCAAGCAGAAGAACACAGTGTTGGTCGAGCAGTAGTATTTTCATAATTGTTGAGATTTGATATCTCTGGCTGACATAATTGATTTTATTTAGATATATAAAGTTAATTGAGGATAAGCATGATTTATCCACACTATGTAAATGCACAGGTAACTATAATTAATGCATGGATCAAAGATTTAATTTGTGATTGCATTGGAGAAGTAAATAAAAAGAAAATATGGAAAGATTTATTGGATCTTACCTAACCTAAGATCTATGATCTTGATTAAGAAAAAAAGATCTATCTGACCTAGATGAAGAGGTATAAGATAACCTCAGGAAGCTATTCAAAATGTATGTAGAGTATGCAAGAGGATTGCATAGTTAATTGACTGATTGGCATGATCTAAGAAGAGAATACTAAACAAAGAAGCAAAGAACTGCATGAGTGATTTCTTGAATATTTCCAAGCAGATCTGAAGATTGAAATGAGAATGGATGCCACTTAGTGAATTAGCATTAGAGCTGAATTGGATCTGGATTTGCAAAGTAAGTTGTATGTATCAGATCACACCTGCTGATTACTTTCTAACCATTATATCAGTCAAAATCCTTTAACCACGTTGACCTAACAGTCATTGTATAAATCCTTAGCAAGGTGACATTCAAGTGGAATGTTCTAAGTCCTCTAACAAGGCCACTCCTGATAGGGTGATTAAATCCTTTAACTAGGTCACATTTAGCAATGTGTTTTGTAACATTTAACAGGGTTGGATCCTAATAGAGCTCACTTTAGAAGATTGAAAACTTGATATCATGTTATTGGTGGTTTTTCCCATATTGGGTTTCCATGTTAAAATTCTAGTGTCAACATGTGTGAATGTTTATGTTGAATTTTACTGTTAAGTTTCCACATGTTGATTACATCTAAATAGTAGACTGCATATATATGTTGTTGTTTTATGTTATTGCTGCTAAGCAGATATGAGTTGTTCAAATTGGTATAAATTTTTAATGGGCACATCTAGACCTGAGGATAACTAATTCACCCCCGCTCTCAGTTATTCTAAATTCATTCTAACAATTTATCCCTCATTTCCACCTCTATCATTTCCTCTTCTTCCTCTATATCAACCCCTTGTGTTTCTTTCTCCTTGTGTGTTTTCCTTTTTAGACTCACCTTGAGGTCTATAATTTAATCCTCTTCCTCCAAAGTTTCCTCTTCCTCTCTCATTCTTACCTCTTCCTCTACCACTCTATTCATTCTTTCTTCTAAACTTTTCTTCAAATTTTAATGTCAACTGATAGCATAGGTTTACTTTGGTAGGGCTTGTAAGACTTAGTTCATCTTGGATTGATATTCTTAGGCCTTGCATATATCTAGCAATTTTTACATATTCTAGTTCTACTAATTTGGATTTCATTTAACCAAATTTTGAAATTCCTATGTTTAGGTTGAGATATCCATCTCTTTGTGTCTTAGACTCATTCACCTTTTATGAATTTGGACCTCATAATATTTAGGGACATTAGTTTCCCTTAGTAGGGCCACCATTCTTTTCCAAGTGGTGACTGGATTCTTTCCATTCTTCACCCTATCATCTTGAGTGAAGTTCCACCATGTGAGTGAAAGGCCTTTGAGCTTTGACTTAGCAATATTAACCCTCTGACTCTTAAGGATGTCTTCACAATCAAAGAAACTAGTTAGGACATCAACCCAATCCACAACAACATATGTGTCCATCTTCCCATTGTATGTAGGAAATTAAAGCTTGGAATCCATAGTTCTATTGGAATTATATAATGTGCCCAGTGACTGAAAGGGGGGTGAATCAGAAACCAATAAAAATTAATCCTTTTAATCCACAATTAGATTAACTTATTTGTTTGCATGCATAGAACTTGAAAGTAAAGAATCATACACAACACATAACACAATATTTGGTTACCCAAAAACCTTCCAAAAGAAATTTAAAATGGGGTGGGGATGATACCCACAATATTTAGTACTGTAGTATAAATTTAGCCTGTTAAAGCTTACAATGACCACTTTTGATGGTATGCACTGTTAGGAGCATAGAAAGGACTATTAGGTCCACCTTGTTAAAGGATTTTGTACAATACAAAAAGTAATGTAACTCTTTTAAGAGATTTAGAGAAAAGACTATTAAGTCCACCTTCTTAAAGGATTTTTTTGATCCACCTATGAGAATGAACTATTTGATGATCTACTCTATGTAACTATGATTGTTGAATAAGATCCTTCTGAATATAACTCATCACTTGAATGTGATAGATGAGACTCTCCTGTCACAAATACTTCTACTCTTAATCAAAATTCCATTCACATGCTTTTTTACTTATGCATACATTTCATACATATACACCATACATACACCATTTGGATAAAAAAAACTATCTTACATATATATTTATATCCAAACAAATAACTCTTCAAGGAAACTTGCAATAAACAAAATGATATTTAACAATATATGCAAAGTCGGCTTGAAACTGTCACCTGGGTCCAGAAGTCTACTCGGGTGATAAACTTTCACTCGGGAAATACTGTAAATCACTCAGGTCATACTGATCACTCGGGTGATGCTGGTCACTCGGGCACTGTTGATCACTCAGGACTTGCATAATGCTTGTTGGATCAATTGACACTTGATGACTAAGTGTGTTGACACTAATTGACAATATGTCTTTCCATTAGGTCTACAATCTCCCTCTTTGGCATTAGTGACAAAAACACTTATCATTGAATTCTATATATGATATGTCAAAACTCCCCATTACTTTCTGCTTGTGTTTTGACACTGAATCTACTGCTCGGGTCCAACTGACTCTGTTTTTGTATTTTTCAAAAATTATTTTTGTAAAGTATATTTTCTGTATTGTTCCACTATACATGTGTTTCCTTAATGATATTTCCCCTTTATTTACAATATAATGATATTTCCCCCTTGTTTTTGACAAAAATGCCAAAAGTTATATTTTACAAGGTTATTCTCAAATAGGATAGGAATTCACTATGTACCTTCAAAATTTGAGACAAAGTGTTGTACCAATTTTCATGTAGCACCTTCATGATGTGTAATTCAATTTTCAGCTCTATAGACAACTCTATCAATAGCTCTGCAACTGAGAAATTGTTGTCATGAATGAGTGTCTTTGCATACGTGATGTGTTTGTGCATTGCATCCATGTTTGGTAGTAGTTGCCTTTGTATATCTAAAAGTGACTCTCTAGTTCTGGCTTCTTCTCTCAACAATTTCTCCTATAGATCAGTAAGATACTTGATCTACATGAATGAGCTAAACTAGTGCTCAGATCAAGTGCTAGCTGCCTTGCACTTTCCTTCATGTCTGCATCAATATTCACTATCTTGTTCTTAATCTTCATAGTAAAGTTAGAAGCATCACTTAAGTTTACAAACAGTGCTACCACATTGGTCATGGTTGTTTCTATAGTGCTGATGATATTGGTAAGCTGAACCTAGTCAATTAAAATCTTCTCTACAATATTTTCTAGAACCTTGTTCTCAAATTTATTTTTTACTTTCTCAAGTAACTTCTCTTGACCATTCATGTCTGTGTTAAACTTGTGGACAATGTCAACAAGTTGGTCGATTATTGACTCACTCTCATTGAATTCAATCTGCAATGCATATACAAATATGCCTTTGACATCTTCAAGTACTTTAATCCTTTGTCTTTCCTTTTAGAGCTTCTATTGTGTAGCTCTTTTCTTCCACAGTTCTCTCAAAATATCCATTTTCTCTACAGATAAGCTGGATTGATCCCAATTTGGAATCACAATTTCTTTATCAAGATCTATCTCATTAGTAATTATTACTTTTTCTTTTCCTTTTGTCTTAGGACTTGGTGAAGGAAAATTTTTATTAACTTTGCCTTCCTCATCCTTTTCTTCAGTATTCATTATTATTAGGTCATTGATCTTTTTAGTAATAATTTCTGAATCAATGTTAACCGATGGGTCAATACTGGTAGTAGAAATATCTACCTTATCTTTCTGCGGCTCATGCATGCTTGGCTTAGTAGTAAGTGGAGCTTGTTGCTTAGTTACTACTTGTTCAGGTGTGGATTCTGCAACCTTGATGTTGCTTGGAGATACTATATTCTAAATAGAAGATTAGGGTAATGATGCCATTACCTCAACTACAATTTGCTCAGCATTGGACTCTTCAATAGTCTGTACCTCAGGTAGTGTATCATCATTTTCCTATTTTGGAGGGTCTATACTTGGTACTCTTGCCTCATTATCTTTTTTATCTAAAATATTGATTTACACACTAATGTGGCATGTTGAACTACATCTTATACTTTTTGTTCAATATTTGGAATGCCCTAAATCTAGGGGTGTGATTATTTTTATATATGAGATTTTGGTATCAGAGCCTAGTTTCAACCTTGGAACCTTAAACCCATTGCGTTTAACTTTATTAACCTTTATTAACCAATTACTCGGTAGGCTCACTGACATGGGATAGGTCATAGTCATGCCCGTGTGGCACCAGCTCATGCTAAGAAAGATGTGAAGGGTGCTAGGATGGGAGCAGGAGAGGAACAAGAACCTCCTCCTGTTCCACCACCGAATTTGAATCAGGAAGTAATGAATGCTCTCCGGAATCTTGTAGGGATTCTTATGGATAGGTTACCACTTAGAGATCAGATAGCAGGGCCAGGGGGTGGAGCCTGTGAGTGAAGTAGGAGCACTGTGCCTTGATGATTCAAGGAGCAGGAAGAGTAGGAGGGTGAATCTATGCACATGGTAGGGCCACCACCAGGGTTTATACCTCAGGAAGGTAGAGGAGCACCCTAGGATGTGGGGGACCAGATTAAGAATTTTCTCCACCTTAGACCACCACCCTTTTCAAGAGCCACAAATGGGATTAAGGTTGAGGTGTGGTTACTGAGTTTAGAGAGATACTTTAGGTTGCATGCATGTGAGAGCTCAATTGGCCATCCTATTGTTGAGAAGAGGTGCCTCAATTTGGTGGCAACAGGAAGTGTTCAAAAGTAACCTAGTTATTGATGTCCTCACCTGGGAATCTTTTTTAGAGAGATCCAGGGACCCTTACCTCTCAGAGAATTATAGGCAGTGTCGTATAGATGAGTTTCATGATCTACAGCAGAGGGGCTTATATGTTTCTCAGTATGAGAGCAGATTTCTCAAGCTTCTACCTCACGTAGAGTACATGAAGGATGAGAAGCTTTGCGTTAACCACTTTGTTAAGGGGGTGAATGATTTTATTTTTGGAAAAGTGCACATGGTAGCACTAGTGGATCTATGAGAGGCTATAGAGAAGGCCTTGATTGCATAGGAGGTACATGGCAGAGGAACGATACATAGGATTAGTCACAGAATCAAAATCCCGCACCTTAGAGTACAAGATATCAGAGACCCCTTTGGAAGAGAAATTAGAAGCACTCATTGAGAACCTTTAGAACTCTACAGCCTCAGCCTCAGCAAACTCAACAGTCCTCTCAAGGTAGATTTAGTGGCTCTGATAGGACAGATGGCTCACATTTTTCTAGGCCTTAAGAGATTTAGGTTCAGACACGAGGGCCATGTTACACATGTGATGTCATGGGTCATCTGGCTAGGGAGTGTTTGTAGGGGAAAACAACAGTCAGTTAGAGAGAGATCACATCAGAGCCTACACTAGAAGAGATTGGAAGATCTCACAGGGGTTTTGCAGTAATTGATGACCATCAGGTCGAGCATCAAGATATGATTATAGAGGCTGCAGCTAGAGTTAGACAAACATACAACTTTGGAGCCTAGACACATTTTGGCATGACAAAAATTGGCTCCTGAAGACTGAGAGCTGGACCAGGTTAGGGTCTAGTGGAGTTGTTATGATGAGGTCACAGCCTCATGCGAGGATGCATCATGCTTGAGACATGAGTACTCCCACCTTTTTGATGAAATCTGAGAGGAAGTTCATGCCTAGAGGGGGAGGATGTGAGGTCCTACCCTGACCATCCTTTTAGAGATGATACTTTGATATTATGTTTATCAAGATGATACATTAGTTTTGATAGATTGTCATATTGGATAGAGATTTTGTAGCATAGATATCTTATGATGACTCTAGTTTGATGATGTTTAGATGTATTTTTTTATACATATGATTCTGTAATCTTGATGACATGTTTGAACGGTTTCCATTGTTATGTTTCTAAATTTTACAATTTGATCATGTGACATGCAAATGTGGATTTCGGGTTTCAATTCTGCAAATGATCAATATTGGTTATTTTAATATGTTAGATAAGTGATTTCCAAGGATTTTTTGATTTATCAGTTATATGTATATGGATGACCTATTCTAAAAAGTGATGTATAATTTATGATTAGATGAATATATTGTAAGGTATAATATCATGAATGTGTGATTTATACTTGGACTATTGATGCTTTGTTCAAGTGTGTAGGTGAATAAACCATGGTTTCAAAACTGGGAAAATAAGTTTGGGCTAAATTATGAATATCCTTGTGAAGCCAAGGTTAGCCCTAAAGGGGAAATAACCTAAAATTATAAATGTTATATATGTTATAAATATAAAAATTCATGGTTGTGAATTTATTTCCTTTTAATTTTGCTAGTTCTTTTTATAAACATGCCATGGTGTAAATGTGAGGTGCTTATGTAGTGTCAATTGACACATGTGTTATGACATGGCATGCCTATGTGGATTTTTAAGTTGAGTCTTACCCTAGGTTAGTTGTAGTGTTACCATGTGAAGTAAGCTTGTCTTGAAAACCTAAAGTCATGAGTGTTATCCTTGAAATTCGAAGGTAAACTTTAGGTGGGTTATTGAAGGGTTAGAATGAGTCCTTTGAGGTAGTTAGAGTTAAAATTAACTAGTATTTTCATAATATTAGGGTTTAGGGGTTGTTTTTCATTGTTTGGAGTGTCAAAACCTCTTTTCTAGGCCTTCTTAAATGCCCTTCAAAGATAGTGGTGAAATTTGGGGGAAGGGGAAAGACCCTCACTTTCTTCAAGATAGTGGAGTCCATTCCATGCATCAAGTTTTGACATATGTTAGTAGGAAGGACACATGCATCTATCTTTTTGATGTGAAAGAGGTGGAGTTGGGGAAGAGATCCTTTTAGGGGAAAGGGAGAGGAGAGTTGGGGCTGATTTGTCCACTCTCCATTTTGGGATACTTGTAGAATGTGCTTGGGAAAATTTTGCTAATTTGGAGAAGCCAAGGGAAGGAGAGCTAGAAAAAAAAGGATCATCTCAAAACATCATCCATTTATAGGAGTAAGGTTGGTATTCCTAAGTCCATGTGTGGTTTTCTTGCATTCTTGTTTGTTAAAATTCTTGTTGAATTAAATTAATTCAAAGATTTCATTTTGTGCAAATGTGGTTTGAGATAATATGTTTGGTGAAAGGAATTTTTCTTTTGTTCTTTTATTTGTTGTTTTGTTGGTGTTGTTCATGGGAGTGAATTGACATATATCCCCCTTGGGAGGGAGGAGAAAGTCATTTGTGGGTGAAGGGCATAGTTGGGAAACCATGATAGTGTAGAGTCTCTTCTTGGTAAGAAGAGGGTTGTATCATGGATGTTATGGGCTCCATGTGCCAATGTTATTTTGTGAATTTTCATGGGGGTGATAAGGGGTTTATGGTTGTGTGTATGGAGCTCTTGAGTTGAAGTATAATAATTGGGAAGGCATGTGTATATTTGTGCATAATTGAGGTATTCTTGCTTGGAATTCTCCTTCATGGTTGTTCCATCTTCACCCCTAATTGAGTCCATTTAAACCCAATTTGTGCATAAAATTTGAAGGGAGTTATGTGATTTTTTTAAAGCTATTTATGTGTAGTGTTTGATTGTGTGTCACCCAGCCTCTTGTTGTTTCCCCTAGCTCAGGGGTGGTCTCATAGAGACCTAGGATGGGAGGTGAGCTCCCATGGTTTATTTCCAAATCCCTGTTTTGCAGATTTGTAGCTGTATCTCTACTTGGAAGGAATTATGTTTCAAAGCTTGGGAAAGAGGAAATATAGTTAATTACATGTTGTGTTTTGTGAAAATCAGTTTCATCTCAAGTCATAGGGCTGAGTCTTGTATAATTGGAATTTTGAAATTTGGCTTAAAAATTCTGTAGCATGTAATTGTAATAAGGTTGCTGAAAGGGAAGAAGTGTAATGTTTTGTTTTTTGTTTTAAGAAATAATTATAGGAAACACATAACTATTTATAGTGTACCCAATTGTAAAATTGATTTAGAGAAATGAAATATTTTTCCCCTTTATGTAATTTCTGAGTTAAATCTATAGCCAAGAATTATTAATAGTTGTTTATCTTAAGTAGTCATTTTCTGATTTATTAAGTCCCTAAAGAGATATCTTTGTTCATAAATTGTAACAACTTTATTACGATATTATTATCTGCTTGTTAAGTTGTTTCCTTGTTTATGAAATTTTAAATTTACTTATGCTTATAATTGCATGTAATATGTTTTTTACAAATATATACTATTTTGTTTAACAAAAGTAGTCTACCTATTTATCTTATTATCAATTTTCTACAAAAGAAATTAATGTTTCCTTTGTTTGTATACATAGTTAAGAATGCTTCAGAAAAACATATCACATACATGTAAAAAGAAATTTGATACATTCTTCATTTTTTTAAATTATTATTATTATTTGCACACAATAGAATTAATCTTCATACCTTAATGAAATGTTAATAATACATTATTATATGATGCATAGATAGAGATGTTGTTTTCAATATATATATATATATATATATATATATATATATATATATATATAT
>MU224636.1:1319956-1353626 GCA_018584345.1 Thuja plicata | reverse complement strand
ATATATATACCCTAGCCTTATTTCTTTTAAATTTAACATTAGAGATTATTTTAAAGGTTGACCATTCTTAATTTAGAATTAAGTTATGTGGTACTTAATAATGTATTTATAAACTTATTTGTTTAACCTTATCAAAACATCCTTATATAATTAATGTTGGTTATTAGAGGGTTAATTAAAGCTAAGAACAATAAATTTAATATAGTGTAGATTAACTTAACATAGTGGGTATTAATACTAGCATGTGGAAATTACTAATAATTTCTTGATCCAAACCTTAATGAAAAAATATGTTATGTATTTATAAAGTGCAACATAACCTCTAAATGATTTTTATTTATTTATTTTTTAAATGTGGAACTTCCAGGTAATATCAGTTAAGTTGTAATTTTAATAAAGAAAGGGTGTTGGATTAACTCAGTTTATTATTGCTATTAAAAGATCTAGGTTTTCAACTTTTAATGGTTATATGGAGGGTTATAGTATTTTAATTAGACCTTTTAATTACTAGGAAACTTAGTTAGTTAACCTAATTTAGGCTTGATCGTGAAATTAAATAATGTTATTTCTGTGAGTCCCTTACATGTGCCCAGTGTAAGTGTCAACGTAAGAATAATGTTAAATACCAACCCTATTTATTTTATACGCCTAAATTCCTGAACTAGGCATAAAATATAACTATTGAATAAATCTTCATAGTTTTATCTTTGAACTATAGTATCAAGGAAGTTGAAAACCAAGTTTAATTAGAGCTCTCGAAAACATCTAAACTACATTCATTTAAACTTAAACCTTGTAAACTCAAGGGTTGAGGGACGTTGACTCACGTCATGATTTCCCCTCAACCCTAATGTTGGCATTGGACCAATTATCTCTCTTAACCTAATCCATTTGTCTAAACTTATTTACTCTTTTGGACACTTAGTAGGCATGAGATAACAGTTACTTCATCCCTTTAATAAACCTTAAAAAAAAAATGTTGTTGCATTTGTTTTTACAAGGAAATTTGGGCATGACATTTGCTCAAGGCTTCTTTTACTTCTTTGCCCTTCATTGCAGGCGTGACTTTCTTTAATGTCTGTTCCCTTATGTCCTTTTAAGTTTGGACTACATTATACAAGGGAATATAAACTACCTTGAATAGGTCTTCAGTCATATAGCTCTTTAGCTTGGAGGGGTCATATTTCTATTTTTCCATTTTCTCCACCACTACTTCAATCTTCTTCTTTTCTTCCTTAGTCCTATAAGCATAATTAAGTGACTTCAAAGAACTCATAGCTCTTCCTTATTTTAGTTATTTGATTTTCTGATCAAGTGTGGCTGTTGGTTTCGTGAAAACCACAATATCAGCTCCTTCATCACCATCCTCATCTTTACCCAATATGAGTTTTCTCCTTGATCTCCTTACGGTGATAACAGGGGTAGTGTCTTTTTCCTTTTTCTATTTGGGTGTTGCCTTCCTCTTCTTCTGAGGAGGTTAAACATCAGTATCTTCATTTTCTTATTTAGATTCAATATCCTTTGTTTTAACTATATCCTCTTTACTCTTAGAGATGGAAGGAGAGTCAGAGGTCTTTCCATACTTCTTCTTGAATGTATCAAGCCTCTTCTTTCCTCTTTTCAAAATCTTGGGAATCTCAATCTCCAAAGATATCCTGCTCTTAGCTTCCTCATATGTTCCAAAGTAAGGTGCATTTGGATTATGAGGTTCATTTACAAGAGCCTCTAAGATGTTTCTTGTGTCATCTATGTTGACTTCATATAAGAGGGACTTTACCCATGCAACCCTTAGACTTACTCCTTGTATATAAACCTTATCACAATCAACTAGAAAACAAATTTCATCTTTGTAATATTCTACTAGTTGTTTAGGAATTATGTACCTACTCTACATCTTTTGTTTGAAATTATCAAAGTATCCATCCATAATGTTATCAAAGTTATCTCCTAACTCAACTATAAATTCATTAATCGAATGGATTATTGGTCTATCCCTCTTCCATGCTACTGTACCCTTAGAGGAAAAGAACTTCTCAACACAAAATAGTATCCATATTAGAAGAGAACCAAACTTACATGGATTGGTCTTGGATACTCAGATGCTTTCCATATTCTTTCTCAACTGGATGAGCTGAAGTTTTGCTAGGTTGAATACCAGATTCTTCTTTACTGCTTTGTATGCTAGGTCAACAGCTTCACACAGAACATTGTTGGGTCTTCTTGAACTGTATATCTTGTGAGCTATGACATGAATTCCAAACTTCAATTCCATATCAGTTACTCCATTAAGTCTCATGCCTCTGTCATCCCGCTCGGCAAGAGTTAACTCAGCTAGGTCATCCCGGGTTAGTGTTTTGGTAGCTTTTGGCTTTTATACCATAGGGAACCCAGTGACATGGTGTATCATTTTCTTCATGATCTTCATAGGATGATCCAATGACAGGTACATTTCATGGACATGACTAAGAACATATCTCATCCACTTTTCCTAGAAATTCCATGGCATGTGCATCATGTGTGTCAAAACCTTGCTTTTGATTTTCTTATGCTCAGGCTTCAAATTCCCATCTGTACAAACTTCATCATACACTTTTTTCATCTCAATGGTTCCAAGCTCCTGTATGTTATAGTGATAGAAGCTTTGGATTTCGTTAACCAATAACACTTTCGGAGGAATTAGGGAATTATTTCCCATTGGTTATATCTCTTCTGCAACCACTGGATGAAGCTTAAACATTGGAGGATCACAAATTTCATTTCTCACCAACATCTTCGAACCTTTCTTGACCTTGCTACTGGAAGTGGATGCCATATTTATTCAGACAAAATGATCAAACTTCACTTTCAATAACAAATTTGCACTGAATCACCAAGGGATTTGAATTGATCTGTAAACTGAAAACTTTGTAAAAAGTAACTTTTCCAATCCTTCATTTATAAGAGATTTTCAACTGTTAGAGTATTTCATTGAAATCTCCATACATAGTAGCTGGCATGACTTGGGTGCTTCTCCAAGATTCACTCGGAAGCTCGGGTGAAACCAACTTTCCAATTTTCAATACTGCCAAACTCATCTTGGTTAAGCTAGGGTAGCTTGGGTGTAACTAACATTCTAACTCGGGTAGAACTATGATATTCCCTCATGCATCAATATGCAGATTTGAACTTGCTAGCTTATCTAGAACTCATGTATGATGGCTTGTATTGCACAAATCTAGTCATCTCCTTACATTCCTATTCTGTAATGGTAGATCCACCCAACTCACTGTTTAGGGTGTCATTAGATCCTTCATTTATTTGATATGAATTATTTGAGGATTCCCTTACCCATTGCTTTCTCATTTGAGTTTTGATTTTTGAGACTTTGGATTTTCCATTCTCAAATCCAGTATCAACTTTATCTTTGTTCATAGAGTTCTTGCTTAGATGACCAAGTTGCTTGCACACATAACATCTCTTAGTAGGATCCCTTTTTCTGAAGTGAGTCTTTATAACATTCACACCAATGTGTCCATATTCACCATAATGAAAACATCTGTACCATGTGTTGTAATCCCAACCAAAGATTTCCTTGGCTAATTGTTCAGCAAGATTCCACTTCTCAGTTCTGCACTCAGAAGATCTATGACCTTGTTTTTTACACTTGTAGCATTTTCCTTAAAACTTAGGTTTCTCTTTGCATTCACTTTATCTATGTCCATGTTTTTTGTAACCATATCATTCACCATTAAATTTTGACTTTCCATTGCTCCAACATTTATTTGATGTATGCCCTAACTTATCATAATGATTGGATGCAGGCTTGTTGTTCTTTTGAGCTCCTTGTTGTGAATATTCACCTTATTCAATATAACCTAATCTGGTCTATCCATGATGTCTGAATCTTGTTTCCTAATCCATGCTTACTTGTGAATTCATCATACTTTCATTTGTTTTTTTTCAGCATTGTTGACTTGACTTACCAAATCAGTTTTCTGAAGTGACAAGTGTTGGATTTCTTTTTCTTTTTATTCTAATCTTGTACTCAGCAATATTTTATCTTCTTGTGCTATATCTCTGTCATTTTCTTCTTTATTCTCTAGTTCCATGACTTCACATATTCTGATTGAGTGAATTTCCTATTCTCTTTTAAACTTTCCGACTTCTTCATGTAAAGTGAGATTCTTTGTAAGTAAGTCTTCAATTGCTACATCAGCTTCTTTAGAACTTATGTCCTTGCAAAAGTATTCAATTGTTTCTTCTATATAGTTCTTGCCATTCATCTGTACTACTAATTCTTTTCTTTTTTTCAGGGAAATAGAGAGCTTCTCCTTAAGTTTCTTGATCTAATCCATGACCACTTTAAGATCTATCTTTTCATTCTCAACAGATTTCTCCAGTCTCTATGATTCCATAGCCTCTGATCTTTTCTCAAGCTGTTAAACTTATGATAAGAGAACCACTGCTCTGATACCAATTGTTGGAATTATATGATGTGCCCAGTGATTGAGAGGGGGGGGGGTGAATCATGAACCAATAAAACTTAATCCTTTTAATCTACAATTATATTAACTTATTTGTTTACATGCATAAAAATTGAAAGTAAAGAATCATACACAAGACATAACACAATATTTGGTTACCCAGAAACCTTCCAAAAGAAAGTAAAACTGGGGTGGGGAAGATACCCACAAGATTAAGTATTGTAGTATAAATTTAGCATATTAGAGCTTACAATAACCACTTCTGATGGTCTACCATGTTAGGAGAATCGAAAGGACTATTAGTTCCACCTTAATAAAGGTTTTTGTACAATACAATAATTAATATAACTCTATTAAGAGATTTAGAGAAAGGACTACTAGGTCCACCTTGTTAAAGGATTTTTCTGATCCACCTATGAGAATGAACCAGCTGATGATCTTCTCTTTGCAACTATGATTACTAAATCAGATCCTTTTGAATATAATTTATCACCTGAATGTGATAGATGAGACTCTGCTATCCTGAATACTTATTCTCTTAATCAAACTACCATTCGCATGTCTTTTTACTTATGCATATATTTCATACATATACACCATACATACACTATTTGGATAAAATAAACTATCTTAAATATATTTCTTTATCCAAACAAATAACTCTGCAAGTCAGATTGCAATAAACAAATGATATTTAACAATATATGCAAAGTTGGCTTCAAACTATCACTTGGGTCCAGAAGTCTACTCGACTGATAAACTGTCACTCAGACGATGCTATAAATCACTCAGGTCATACTGTTCACTCAGGTGATGCTGGTCACTTGGGAAATGCTGATCACTTGGGACTTACATAATGCTTGTTGGCTCAGTCGACACTAGATGACTAAGTGTTTTGACACTAATTGACAATATGTCTTCCCATAAGGTCTACAAGTTCTTCTCTATATATACTTTAGACTCTTCATTAGTAGCCTCTGATCTAAAGGACACACATCTTCTTCCCGCTCAAGGGGTTCTTCTGCACTCCCTTCTTCAACATCTTCACAGTTTCCACTACTTTTCTCACAAATATATTCCCTAAGGTATTCCATCTCCTGCCTCATTAGCTGAATCTCAGTGTCTCTTTTTTCATCTTTCCTCTATTTTTTCTCTCTTATTTATCTTAATATCTCTACATTGGTCATCCTTGTTGACAACCCTCCATCTTCTTCTCCTTCCATGGTGTTCACAAACTTTTACCCTAAGGATCTTAGATGCTCTGATACCACTTGATGCAGAGCTCTCCCCTAAATAGGTATATTTTATGTGGGATGGCCTTAGGTGTCTACACTATAGGAAAAATGACTTGTGAGAGTGCTCTACACTTTTTTCTTGATCCTACAATAGATGACAAAGTTGCTATCATCCTTGAGGATTCTATGCATTTAGTGAGTAGAAATTCTATCTACTTGACTCAAACACAAAATATGAACATAAATGTTGAAAAGGGGATGGAAAGGCTCCATAATACTCAAATTTATCTTACAGAAGTGGCCCATAAATTCTTAAAGTGATTAAGGATTCAGATACCAATTCTAGCTATAATGCCTTCTGTCTGGTAGCCTTTTTCATAGAATTTTTGGGGTTTAGTTATAAAAATTCCCAAAGTACCTCCAAAAAAATAATATATCTAGACACCCTTTAATGAGATGTGTCAAAAACCCAAATCAAAGACCTCCAACTTGAAAGTACATGACCAAACAATCATTATTGCACTAGGCTTAATTAGGCCTAAAAGACTTGATTCTTTGTGAAAGTCTTCACTATTCAAACTCCATAGACAAGAAACTAATTGGAATGATATTAGAGACACCTAAGAGACCACAATCCACCATTATATTTCTTTTTTCCACCCCCAAAGTGCTACTATCACTTTATTCTCAGATATTTTGGTCGAAGCACATAGACATGCTTGGAGTAGGGCTTGCAACAAAAATAGAAGTACAACTCCCCTACTCCTTGGATTCAGTACTCCTAAAATATATTTTCCCAACTTGAATATTCCTAAGTGGCATGGATTTCCCATGGTTAGAATGCAAGTTAGGACATCTTCTTTTCAAACCACTGATTGAGGAGGGTTCTTTGTGCACTTGAGAATGAAACCCTTATAACTTCTTCTATAGATCTTCAATTTGAGTCAAACCAAAAGCATTAAATCCTTAATTAATGACATACTTAAAATATTCAAGTCTCCTCCTTCAATAGTTCCGTACAGAACCACACAAAATCAAAATCCAACATAGAATGTAGGGAAATAAGGTTATTTTTATTGATTTCAATACAAATTTACCTCAAATATTTTCCACCCAGCTGAAAGGGATATTTAAAGACATTTCCCAATGAATCCAAATATTTTTCAAAGGTTTTTACCATTGGTGGAATTTTACAACTTATTTTGCAAGTTTTTGAAAAAATTGCTAAGCAACATTTTCTTGCATTGTGCAACTTTTTTTGCATTTCTTGCAAATTTTGCACTTTTTCTCTTAATGAGCCTATAGGCCTAAGAATAGAATCCTAAGGATCCTTACTAACATAAAATGATATAAATATTCTAATTAAACACCTAGTCTAATATAAATGCCTAACCATGCCATTTGACCATAGTCAAAACCCAAGGTTTATAGACACACCAATGGTGACTAGGCCTTACAATTGGCTTATTAAAAAAAAATTAAATGTTGTGTATTACCATTAGGCATGAAGGCCCTTGGGTGTATCCTTGAAGTTTACTATTTATTATCTTTGGTTGATGAGATTAGGGAGGTGCTCCTGCACCACCAACCCTAAATTAGACTCATGTGGAACTAAACAACGTTTCATGAGGACAAGAAAATTTGATCATGCTAGTCTCAACAAGTATCTTCTCTCACTCCTATCCTTAGCATACATACTAGTTCTCAAGGAATGGGAGAGACATCAAAATTATCTTTATTTATCTTTATCACATATGGTTTATTTATTAGGTTATCACTTGATTACTAAACTCGTTAGTGGGTTGTCCTTGACTGGCTAGTTGAGGGCCTCAACCCCCATTGCAAGCCACTCAACTTAGTATGCACCTATGTTCCCAAACTCTTATGATAAAACAAGATAATATAAGTATAAATTATCCCAAATCACATAATACATGATTATCATGATTCAAAACAACAATAAGAAACCATAGAATATAGTTTAGGAAACTCATCATTGCCTCTCTCATAGGCAAGCCCTGACCCCCAATCAGAAAAAATAACTAAATAAAATGATTATAATTCATTCATAAGGAATTTAAATATTATAAAATCATGATTCCATAACTGCATATTAAATAATAATAATGTTATTTAGGAACTTTTATAAATTCTTTGCACATAGACAAGTCCTGTTTCTAAAACGCGATACATAAGTGAATTGATCTTTACACAAAAATCATACAAAGAATATGAATCATAAAAAAATAATCAATATGATATTTAAGAATTTAATGACTGATAAAAAATATTAAAAACTAACCCCTAAGCCTATGGTATGCATTGAAATACTAAAAATGTCAAAAAACACTACTTGCAGATTGAGACTACGAGAGTTTTTGATGAAAAAGAATTTCTTTGGGCATCGATACAACCTTGGAAGTGAAATCAGATAGAGACCCATTTGAGATCTCACTATTTTACTTTCAAAAAGCCAATTAATATGATCCTAAGTCCTAAAAATTAAAAATGAATAATATTTTTAAAAAACTAGAAAAGAAATAGGGTAAAATGAACAAAATGGAATATTAATTTTAGAATTTTATAATTGAAATTCAAAATGAAGATTTTAAATGAAATTATGACACCAAATGTTTTTCCCAAATGAATGAAAAATCAATAAATAAGAGGGTTTCAAACCATACCTCACAAACAAACAAGGAGGAAGGAGGAAGAAGAATGAAAAAGAATGGAATCCAACTCCAATGCACAAAAAATTCTCCACACAAAAATTATTGGAGTTGATGAAAAATCAACCCTACAGCTCCCAAGAATCACTTGCATGCAAATCTGTCATAGAATGAGAGAAGCAAAAGTTATGGAGGCCAGAAGTAAGAGATCGATGAAATAGAAAACATATTGTCTAAACAATGGAGAGAAAAACATGAATACAATAACACTGTCAGATAATTAATAATTACAAAGAGATGAAACCTTATAAAGGTGATCAAAACCCTAAAAGGGAAAAATGTAGGTTGCATGATAATAATTAATAAAATAATTAACTATTATATACCTAAAGTTTAGCTGAAGTAAACTAGAGATAATAAGTGACTTAATATTTAAATCAAAATTATTTAATTAATAAGTGAAATAAATTATTACTCTAACACCCTCCCTTACGATAAAATTGGGGAGAAGCTAAAACCTAGAAATAACTATTGAAAGTAGGAAATGGGTCCCAGTAACATGGCCTGATCAGGTACCCAAGTACAGAAAATCTCTATAAAGAGGAGAAAAGAAGAAAAACTAGTGGGAAAAACCCCTCTTGAAAAAGAGATGAAGCCTAGTGAAGGACTGAAGAATCCTTCCAAATAGAGAATGTCCTAAAAGATAGGAACAAATGATGAACATAAAGAACACTACTGAAGCATGAAGCTGCAAACACTGTCAAGGAATAAATGCTAGAACCACCACTATAATAGAACATGCTCAGGTAGAGAAGACTTTAATCTGCATGAGTGCTCTCAAAAGACACTACTATAATTAAGATGGAAAACAAAAGAAAACATCAAAACTCAAAGATAAAGATGGTAAAAAACACCAAAGTCTGAAGAGATGATAAAAATATTGAAGGATGCCTTCAAAAAAGGAATGAAAGATTTTACATATGGTAAATGATCCATCTCACTTAAATGCATAGGTACCCATCCACTACATCTGCATAGTACATAGGAAAAAATAGTGAATACATAGCTCACTCCATCGAGCCAAGGAAGCATTAGAACATACAAGAGATACCCCTGATAATGTTGAGAAGGGAGAGGCAAGAAAGGTACACAAAAATAGACTTCCAAGAACCACCTGCATGTAAACCTATCATAGAAAAATAGAAGCAAAAGCTATGGAGGCCATAAATAATAGAATGTTGAAAGATAAAACATATTGTGTAAACAATGAAGAGAAAAACTTCAATATAATAACATTCATAGATAATTAATAATTACAAAGAGATCAAACCTTGTAAAGGTGATCAAAACCCTAAAAAAGAAAAACCTAGGTTTCATGATAATAATTAATAAAAGAATTAATTATTATATGCCTAAAGTTTAGCTTAAGTAAACTAGACAAGAAAAAATGGGCTTTCTATTATCCACCATGAAATAAAATTAAAATATTTTGAAATATAACATGCACCTTCAGAAATGCAACATGCACAGCCACATGGGAATTTTATTTCAATATTCTGCAAGCCAAAGCCACAAGATGCATAACCCAAAACTGCTCTAGAAACCCCTACGGGCCTTCAACATATGGGCAATTTTAACCACCTAAGATGATTCTATAAATTAAACCCTAAAGTTTGAGGCTGACCATCCCTAAGATATTATTATCCATTTTTATTACAATAGAATAGGCCCAAAGAACTTTGGAACCCAAAAATAAATTTTGAAGGAACATTAACTTTTTCAAGTTCAGGTAGCGCAACTTCCAGAGACCATAATTCATCACTCATTGACCTGATGGGCCATCGTAAAACCCAATTTTGGAAATGCCACAAAGTTCTCTACTTCACTGACTCACACAAGTTCCAGTCAGCCAAGGTTTCAACCCCATTAAGAGCCTCTAAAGCCTTCAAAACCAAGTTTGAAGTTTCTATACTAGGCTGCCAATACCAAAAATACTAAAAAACTAGACTTGATCTGGCACTGAAGCTTTATTGGAAGGTTGATATAGTGAAGGTGAACCTCCAAGGAAGAAAATAAAACATTCTGAGATCAAACAAAAAACTTACTAAAAATAGTAATTTTCCAGAAATAGTAGCTCTACACAAAATAACATATATTGAGAAGAAACTAGAAAATATTTTTGGGTGATACAAGATTGCGCTTACACCCAGGATGCTCCTACATCATACACCTAGGGTAATTTGAGAAATGACCCTGTCACATCTCAGCTGGTTAAAGAAAAATCAAGACGGTTAACTTCCTCCCTTGATAGCCATTATGAATCTTTTATAGGTCATCCTTTCCATTTGACCAAATATCTATCAACTATCTTGTTCCTTGTGCTTCTTCCAACATGACTATCCAAAATGTCTTCAATCTCCTCTGTAGCTAAAGTAGTTTCTAGAATATTCCATTGTGCTTCTGTGATATGATCCTCAACACCCCCCTCATGATATTTTGTCAAATCCTAAATGTTAAATACTGGTGAAATATTGATTTCACTAGGCAACTCTACTTCATAAGCATTTCCTAAATCATGCTTCTTCAGTATTTTGCATGGTCCAAACTTCTTCATCTACAACTTATTATATGTTTCTATTGGAAATCTCTCTTTTCTCAAATGAGCCATGAATTCATCTCCTGCCTAGAATTCCTCATGCCTCCTTTTCTTTTCTTCCTTAGCCTTGTAGTGTGTATTCATTTTATTAATATGCTACCTCACCTGCTCATGCAAATTCTTCAAGTGCTCTACAAAGTCTTCATCTTTAGCACTCCTTGTCTCTCCTTTGTCCAACTTTCTTAATTTTAATGCATTTCTGGGACTACTTCCATATACTATCTGGAATGGTGATTTACCATTGCTCCTATTGACAAAATTATTATATGCAATTTCCACCTGTGCTGAAACCAAATCCCATTCCTTTGGTTTATCTCCAACCAAGAATCTCAAAAGCTTTCCCAAAATCCTATTCAGAACTTCTATTTGTCCATCAATCTACGGATGGTGTGCTGAGCTGAACTTCAAATCTATATTCAACTTTTTCTACAAGGTTCTCCAAAAGTACCAAACAAACTTGGTTTCTCGATCTGAAACTATGCTCTTTGGTAAGCCATGTAGTCTTACCACCTCCCTGAAAAACAATTATGCTACATGAAAAACATCATTAGTCTTCTTGCAAGTAATTAAATGTGCCATTTTTGAAAACCTATCCACCACTACAAAGATGGAATCATGCCCTCTCTGAGTTCCTGGCAGGCCAAGAATAAAGTCCATACTAATTTCCTCCCTTGGCTTCTCTTGCATATGTAATGGCTGATATAACCCTATATTCTACTTCACTCCTTTTTCCATCAGACATACCCTACAGCCTTGTACAAATTTCTTAACATTTTTCTACAACTGCGGCCAATAATAGTTTTCACTAACTAGAGAAATGGTTTTATCTCATCCAAAATGTCCAGCCAGTCGTCGAGTATGTTTTCTTTGATTAGATTCTCCCTCATGGAACTCTTTGGAATGCACAACTGACTACCTTTGAACAACATATCATCTTGGATTATAAAATCCAACCATTTGGTTCTATCTAGAGTAACAGGTTCTCTACAAGCTTTCCAAGCTTTGCTAAAATATGGATCTTTAGGATACAAACTCTTGTGTTCCTTGAACCGTACAACCTCAATCTACATCTCTATCAGTAAAATCAATCTTATTCTAAGGGTATTTCCAACCCTATTAGACTTCCCACTCTTGTGTTTCAAAACAAAAGTGTAACTCTGCAAAAACTCAACCCATTTCAAATGCCCTTGATTCAACTTTCCCTGACTATTAAAATATTGCAAAGCTTGATGATCAGTAAATAAATAAAAATATTTTGACAAAAGATAATGTCTCCACTTCATCAATATCTGAACTATAGCATAGAACTTTTGATCATAAACATAATATTTTCTCTTGGCATCATTCAACTTCTCATTATTAAAATAAGCAATGGGTTTACCTTCCTGACTCAAAACTGCTGCAATAGAATTAGCGCTAGCATCACAATCTACTTGAAACACCTTGTTAAAATTTGGAATTTCTAAACTAGGCTATTCTATAACTTTTCTTTTCAGCAATTCAAAACTCTTATCTGCCCCTATAGTCCACTTAAACTCTTTCCTCTTCCCTCCCATTGTTTCATCCAAGGGTCCATTTATACTACTGACAATTTGAATAAAATTTCTGTAAAAGATATCCAAACCCTAAAAATATATTACCTCACTAGCACCCCTTGGTTTAGGCCTTTTGAGCATAGATTGTACGTTCTCTGGGTCCATTTTTAGACCTTTTACTGAGACTAAAAATCCCAAAAACACTAATTCCTTATTCACAAATGAACACTTCTTTAGATTAATCAACAACTTATCTTCCCTTAACCTCTCAATTACCATACAAATATGCATCAGATTTTCTTCCAATGTCTTACTGAAAATCAAAATATCATCCAAGTAAGCAATAACAAACTTACCCATAAATTCTTTATGTACTTCATTCGTGAGTCGCATGAATGTGCTTGGTGCATTGGTTAACTCAAAAGGCATGACTAACCACTCATACAAGCCCTCATTTGTCTTGAAGATTTTCTTCCATTCATCTCCTTCTCTGATCCTGATTTGGTGATATCAAATTTTTAGATCAATCTTTGTGAAATAACGATCTCCACTCAAACAATCCATAATATCATCTATTCTTGGCAAGGGAAATTTGAACTTGATAGCCTGAGAATTTATACACATCCTCCATTCTCCATTTTTATTTGATGCTAATACCGCTAGTACAACACATGGGCTCAATCTCTCTCGGATCAATCCCTTCTGCACTAACTCATGCACTTTTCTATTAAATTCTTCACTCTCTACTAAAGACATCGTATGATCTACCCTATTTGGAAAACTTGCACCTATGATCAAGTCTATCCGATGAATGATCTTTCTTGATGGTGGTAATCCATCATGTACATTATCAGAAACAATATCCTAAAACTCCTCCAATAGGTTTTTAACTTCCGCAGGTACATCTTCTACTTCTTCTTTACCCACTTTTGGAACTAGGGAAAAACACATATTCTCATGTATCATACCTTCTAAGAACTTTCTTCCATCAAATAAACATATTCTGGAATTACTACATATCTTTTTTCTTGTTTCCTTAAATGGCTTCAGCTTGTTTTGAATGTCATCCTTTGTCAAAGAATAAGTGTTAGCACGACCATCATGTATGGCATGGATGTCAAACTTCCAAGGCATTCCCCCCCCAAAAAAAAACATCTATGGGGATGATATCGCAAATAACCTCATCTCGGTAACTTCCAATCATAAAATTTACTAAGCACTACTCATTAACCAGGACCTTGTGGTGATCCTACACTCATGAAATTCTATATGGACATGGGTGTTTTTCCCCTTTCAGCTTCAAATTTTTTATCATTTCTTCTGATACTAGATTATTAGTGCTTCCACCATCAATAATCACATCACAACACTTATCCTCACACTTGCATCTAGTGCAAAATAGGGTCTTCCTCTATTCTAAGCTCTTCTCTTCATTTTTTAGGATCCTTCTGAAAAGTAGGGTTTGTCCTCTCTAAGAATCATGTGAGTGTTCTGATTGAGCTTCTTCATTTTCGTGTGCAACTCATACATGACCTTCATTCCTCCTATCTATTCTTCCTTGACGTTGTTGGCATTCATAGGCTCAAAATCCTTTGCCTCTGCAATGGAAACATGTTCCATGAAAACCTCCTCTTCCTAGTCCTTTCCCTGTTCCTCTTCCTCTCTAATCCCTATTATTTTGATCATGGAAATAGTTAAAATTATTTACCATCTAATTCTTACTGCTACTTGACTCATCATTTCTTTTCAGATCTTCATTTCAACCTCCCTAAGACCGTTTGTCAGGTCTTCCACCACAACCTCTTCCAGCTCGCTTGATTTCAAAATTCTTGTTCAACTTCTCTTCCACTCTTAGGGTAAATTGGTATGCCTCCTCAATATTGGTCATTCTAACCAGACTCAACTCATCTTGGATACTTGGCCGCAATCCATAAAGATAATGGGCAACTTTTTCCTTCTTAGGATCTGCATGACATATTCTAATGAGGACTCGGTGGAACTCCTCTGTATAGTCTTACATAGATTTTCCCACTTGTTTCAACCCTTGCATTTTCCTCAAAAGATCAATCTCACAATCAACAGGAATGAGCTGTCTCTTCAACTTCTCCATCATTCAGTCTCATCTTGTGATTTTCTCCTTTCCTCTTCTATTCCTCTCCAACTGAATCTCCTGCCACCAATTTTTGCATGGACCTTCATTTTAGCCATCGAAAATTTTATCTAATCTAGATCTTTGACATATTCATACTCAAAAATATTATTCTAGATCATTGATCCAATCGATAACCTCCTCTCGGTTAAGATTTCTTGAAAATGTGGGAATTTCAATCTTGGGTCTCTTTCCAATCTTCGCAAAATGGCCCTCAAAATCCTATCATGTTAAGGATCTCTAGGCACTTCTGGTGCTTCCTAGTCACCTTTTCCTTCTTCTTCAAAATCATCTTCACATTCATCTCTAACTGTAATATTTGTTCCTCTACGCAACTACTCTTGCAATGCTTTCACTTGTCTCTAGAGGACTCTAAAACCCTCTTTTGTCACACCTCTAGCTCTTCTGCCACCCTTTCTTTGTGGAGGCATTTTCAGCTCTTATCACGCGAACCCACAACCACAGTCATGCTGCAAAATGCCTCTCAATCAAAAATATGTCTACACACTCAAGAACTCCTGATCCGATGCCACTTGATGAAGGGTGCTCCCCTTATTAACACAAACATACAACAAAATCAAGAATAACAAGATTTGCAAAGACAGGAAATGGGCTTTCTATTATCCACCATGAAATGAAATTACAATATTCTGAAATATAACATGCACCTTTATAAATACAACATGCATAGACACATGGGAATTTTATTACAATATTCTGCAATCCAGAGCCACCAGATGCATAACCCAAAACTGCCCAAGACAACCCTACACGCCTTCAACATATAGGCAATTTTAACTTCCCAAGAAGATTCTAGAAATTAAAGCATAAAGTTTGAGGCCGACCATCCCTAAGATATTTTTATTAATTTTTATCACATTAGAATAGGCCCAAATAAATTTGGATCACAAAAATAAATTTTGAAGGAACTTTAACTTTTTCAAGTTAAAGTAGCACAACTTCCAGAGACCATAAGTCATCGCCCATTGACCTGATGGGCTGTCATAACCACATTTTGGAAATGCAAAAAAGTCCTCTATAACCCTTCCCATGCACAAGCTCTAGTCACCCAAGGTTTTTACCCCTTTTGAGCCTCTAAGGCCTTCAAAATTGAGTTCAAACTTTTTGAACCCTACTGCCAATACCAAAAATATTCAACATCTACAAAAATAGACTTGATCTAGCACTGAAAATTTAGTGGTAGGATGATACAGTCAAGGTGAACATCCAGGGAGGAAAATAGAAAATTCTGAGCTCAAACAAAAAACTTACTTAAAATAGTAATTTTCCAAAAATAGTAGCTCTACACAAAATAACCCTTCTTAAAAAGAAGCTAGAAAATATTTTTGGGTGATACAAGATTTGTCTTACACCTAGGATGCTCCTACATTAATAGGCCCAAGTCCGCTAATTTGCACATTTGAGCTAGTGAACTCTATTTCTTATATTATGTTCCTAACATTAATTTCCAACTCATGAGTATAAATCTATTATTTAATTATTAAGTTGATGTATTTCCTCTCACCTAGTTGAATATCTCATCTAATAAATTCACTAGGAATCACTCCTAGTCTCACTCATCAATCAAATCAACTTTACTCATTTCATGAAACTAGTTAACAATTCCATGCAAGAGAAAATTATCCTTTATTTGCTCATGTACTTTTAACTCCTCGATGTAGGATATTGACTTATAAATAAGACTTGTTAACTCCTTAGTCATGTTTAGTTGATAAATTGTTATTATTTTATTACAAATTTAAAATTAACATCAACTCTTCTATGATTATCACATCTCCTTATTAATCCCACAGATTATGGATATGATATAAGGTTCTAGAGTGAATCCTAACCCTTTATAATATTTAAGAGTAAGTCTACAAATCACACTCTTCTCTCATCATTATCAAATTTTACATCAACACTATACCATTTTGTCATCCATAGACTAATAGTGGTATGCTGGTAAATTGAGCACCCACATCACTATGAATTTTTTGTTTTTATATTCAAATCAATATGATGTTTGTATGTGAGATTACATGTGTTGTGTTTATTTAATTTAGTGACTTTTTATTTATTTCATTTTGCACACATACACTTCCTAGAAAATAAAGTTGAATTTATACCAGTGTTGAAATTTTTGGCATGCTAGATAGACCACCACCTTATCCTTTATGATGTTCTCTCCTAGTCCTATCCAAAAATTGGTTGTTCCCTAGTTATTCAAGTTTTCTCGGAGTTTTGTTAATGCTCATAATGATACAATAATACTATTTTGAAGAATGAGAGAAGAGATGGTGGGCATTGGAGGAGAAACCAAATTTGAAATGATGGGTAGGGGAGTACCATACAAATTTGGAATGATATTATGAATGGAGGAATTCCAATAAATAATTTTGAATTGAGAGAATTGATAATTAAATAGAAGAGAAGTATAAATAATAAATATTATGTATAATATATGAAGGAGTCACATGGGGAAGTGAGAAGATATTGAATAAAATTAATACTTAAGAAGAAAAATTTATACATATCAAAGGAGACATGAATATAAAATAGAGACATTGTCATCACTAATTTTAGAATTGAATGATTTTCTACAGGAATATATAAATATTCAATTATTTATATTTGTATGATTACCATGGGTAAGCTATTATAAAAGACTTGATGAAGAAAATGCTTGCATGCCATTTATATAAACCCAAATAGAAAGTCAAGGACATAAAGTTTTTATGTTTTTGATGTGTCATTCTTTAGATTTGCTATAATTTTTTATTTATTTTTGTAGCCTCAAACAAGTGAATTTCAAAGATAGTTACATGCTATTAATTAACATAGTGGTTCACATATTATTTTTATAAGTGTATTTCATATTTCATATTTCCAATGGCTATATTTATGTTTAATGATTTTATTATGAATTGTAACACATTTTTATTATATGGTGCATCATTGTATTTAAATTTTTCCTCAATGCTTAGGGTTATTTATTTATTGGCTTTAAGGAGGTTCATGTACGAAATCACATTGGTTTTTTAGAGGCATACATCTATGTGCTTGAAATTAAGTGGTTTAACATGCTTCAAGAAGTTAGACCCAATTCCAAGAGATAATAGGTTTGAATAAATTTAATTTATATTCATTGGTTGTTATCTAGTGCACCTAGATTGATGTACTCCATTTTATTGGTGACATATTTGAATATCTTTCTCTCTTATAAGAATGTGGCCAACATCACTTTGAGAGTAAGTTAGGTAGACCCAATCATAATTTTGACTGTTAAATGTATATGGAAATTTGTATATTTTCTTAATTTTTTAATCTAGAATTATATTTAAAAAGGACATGAAGCTTAATTTAGAACTTATTTGTAAGTAATAACAAGTATTTCATTGTGTGTGTAAGGTTGTTATTTCCTATAAATTTGATCAGATATTTTCTAATTAGACTATCTAAATGTGATTGCATAATAATTCATCTTGGTAAGTAATGCTCATCTTCTCTTTAACCAATCTCGTAGGTTGTCTAATTCAATGACTTGTGATTAGAAACTTAACACAAGTCAAAAGAAAATAACTACTAGGAAGAGAAGGAACAATTTGATTTATTTTTTAAAATTCTAAGCAATAAATTTGAAGAGGGTTATTTTTATATTACAATTTTGATATAACGTGGTCCAAATAAGAAATTTGAAGGTTCTTGTGATGCAAAAATATAGAATTAGTCAAGGACCATATGTAATAATTACTATTTTTGAATATGCTACTTGTACATACTATTCATTATCTATGCATACTAACCATATTAAAACGAGTCCAAAAGATAGAAGAAACATGCACAATATGCAATTTTCACCATGTTACAAAAATATACTTTTAAAAATAACTTTTATAAACAATGAATTCTATTGCATAGTGTATATAGTAATAATTAGATATATTATTATCTAATTAAATATAATTTTATAAATATTTATATGTGAACAATACATTTGAAATAAAATTTCATATAATTTTTATTTTTATTTTTAAATATTTATATTATGTAAAAAATCAACTATTATATTTCAAATGATAAAATTAAATAAATTTGCAGCTATGAAAAACCCTTTGTTATCCTTATTTAAAACTTAAAAATTTATCATTCTATAAAGAAAAATAATTGACAACTTCATTGTCTAGCTCAATATCTAAGTTTAAACATTGTAAGAAAAAATATAGTCTTGTTTTAATAATAAATAAAAAAAGAAATTTATATATTGCCAATGGTTTACAAATAATATGTTTATATGAATATCAACATGAGAATTATACACACACTTATGAGCACAACAATAAGAATAATATAGCTCATTTCGTACAATCACACTAAAAATGATTTAATGAAGATCAAGAGTCACAACTTACTAACTAATCCACTTATTTAGAAACAAATTCCACATTCAAAACCAACTACGAAATACTCATAACTTAGAATTCCATAGTTGGTGTCTCTTTGGGATTTAAACTTGAATCTTCACAATTTGAACTCAATGCTTTCTTTAGAAAATTCTTAAGTTTAAATAAATACTAAATGTTTGTAGAATTTATTATTGATGGATGTTAACCTATTTCAATGGCTAATTTTTTATTGCACTATGAAGATTGCAACAACAAAAGGCACCTCTATAATGGAAGCGAAACGCAAAAAGTTGGCGAGTGTTTGATCCATCGAACTTGCACTTTTCCATCACCAATGATCTCTTTGGCCCCTTCCCTTTTCCTACAGTCAAACATAACCCTGTACTTCGTGACTCCCAAAAACTATATCCTCTGTGGTTTTTATTTTTAGGAGCATTCATTCTCTTCCACTCTGCATCAGCCAAATTTTCTTTTGTCGTTTTATTAATGCCTACTGTCAAGTCTTTCTTTGCCATTAAAACACGGTTATTAGAGCATTTATCCATATAATTTTCGAACCTTGCAAAAAAAACAATTTAGATTAAATTAAAAAATCAATGAAAATATTTAATTAAATTATATGAAATAATTATCTTAACCAATAATCAAAATAATGATGTTTCAGTTTGAAATAGTAATAAAAAGTATGAATTATTTTTCTATAAATGCATTTTATTATAAAAGGCATTGGACAAATGTATGTTTCAAAATAAATTTGAAATTTTGAAAAAATAAATTATGTTGTAAATTTTAAAATCAGAAAATTGAAAAAATTTCATGCATTTTAAAAAAATTGACATCAAATATATGCTAATAAGTTTAAAACATTATAAGTAAAATAAAAAATTATAAAAGTATATCTATTTAATTTTTTTTGTGATTAAAAGAATGTGAAAAAAAAATAGTATAATTTATTTTTAATTATTTAAGTTATTTTATTTACTTAAGAAGCATTTTGTTTTTATTTGAAGATTTACTTAATTTTAATTAATAGGTATTTAGTTTCACTTTGTAATTATTTATTCTTATTTAAAGTTTATCTTTGTTTACTTGAGAATATTATTTATTTTCTTCCGTTATTTTATTACTTATCAATTACTTTTATTCCTAGTTTTTAAAATTTCCTCATTAATAGTTATAATATCATATTTGTGATTAAGTAGTTTTTTTTATCAATATGAATATATAAAATTTTATTTATTATTAAAATCAATAATTTGATCTGTACATATTTATAGGAAGTTTTGGAGAGACCCATGCCATTATAATCTGTTCTTCCTTATAAATATATTTATGCTTCTTGATCTATTAATTATAACATTATAATGTTTTTACAATATAATAAAACTATATGGAATTTATAAATTAACTAGTAGTAATCTTGATATTAAAAAACTAATTAAAAATAAAAATAATCTTTTGAGAATAACGTTGACTTTAAACTAAAATATTCTTTAAATTCACATAAATTAGTTTTAGAAAAACTAACATACCTATCTTAATCTTGTCATTCTTGAGGTGTCTATTTCACTTATTTCACATATCTACACAATAACTTACTCAAAGAAGAAGTTTAACCCTCCAATAGAATGGCACTCACATCTCCTCCAAAAACCCTAGCTTCAATTTAAAATGCGTTCTTCCAATTACGTCTAGGTGCTTCTAGTGTAGTCATTGGTGATGACATCTAAGTATAGTGGTTTTGTCCTCCTTTATAAAAAAAAACAATTCTTATTATATTCATGTACATCCTTTACAAATTGTAGTTTGAGAATTTGATCCTATTGTTTAGGCCGTGGTTGATCTTTTTGTTGTGGTGCATGTCTTCCTATTATGTCTAGACCTTGATTTGTTGGTGGCATGTTGGGGTTTGGTTAGATGCTCCTTTGACCTATATCACCATGGAAAGATCAAGCATCGATTCTAGAGCATTCGGTGGACATTTTGTTTTGGGTTCTCATGCTCCTTTGCTCAACAAAACCACCTATCTTATGCTCAATCCTCCATCATTTTTAGATAGAAAGTGATTGACCATAAAAATATAATGCTAGCGATTGACTAATTTGTAGATTCAATTGCTTTGTCCTTCTCTACTTGACTCACATTCATGAGTTTTAGAGTCCTACATGCCTCTCATGAAGAATATATTGAGATTTACCTTTGTGCTAGAAGATATTTTACTATAGCATGTCAATCTGATATAGACAAGGAGGTATTGGTTCTTCGACCTTTATTCCTCCATTTTTTGGTAGCATGTTGGGGTTTGGTTAGATGCTCCTTCTACCTATGTTGTCATGCGAAGATCGATGACCCTTTATAGATCTCTTGGTTGACATTTATTTTTGGTTCTCATGCCCCTTTGTTGAACAAAAACCCATATCTTATGCTCAATCCTCCCTATCATCATTTTTGGATAGAAAATGACTGATCATAAAAAAATATTATACTAATAATTGATTGATTTATATATTCAATTAAGATTCTACAAAGATAAAAATAGATGTATTTAAGATATCTATAATAATTTATAAAATACACCCTCTCATTGAAGAGATACCTGTGATAGCCATCTGCAGAACCTGCTACCGTTTTCCATCCGTAGTAGGCGTTGTATTTTCCTTCACCTGCCTTAACGTTGGGAACAGCATAAACTCCGGGGTCATCGTGACTCACATAATCAGACTGAAAAGCCCCTGCAATGAGAGAGTCATCAAAGGCTGTCATGTGAGGATACGAGTCGCTTTTTGGGCATTGCTTCTCTGTGCATTTTGAGCATGCTTTGCACAAACTGCTACTCTCCAACGAAGAAACTGCACTAAACTGTATAAGAGCCAAGACTATGAGCAGCGTTCTCATCATTTCTAATAATATTTCAGCACCCCCAACTTCCTCATTATATCAACCAAACACATGGAATAATCCGCTGGGAACGTCAATTGGAATGATGTAAACGAAATTTTTGTAACTCAATGACAAGGCCAGCAAATTCCGTTAGGGTTATTTGTAGAAAGGGAGCCAAAGAATCATGGACCGTACAGATGGGAAAAACAAACAAGACAAAATTCTGTTAGGGTTATTAGTAGAATGGGACCCAAAGGATAAACATTTAAACATTTATGAACATTCCGTGCCAGTCGGAAAAAAACAAACAAGAAAACATTCTGTGCCAGTTGTGATTTCACTGGATGTAGGTCCTGAAAGTTGTTACCAAAGCTACTCGTATTCATTTTATCCTTATGATCCTCGTGGAGACTGCCAATTCATCGTTAGTCTCGACTGTGGCAGGCTTTATACATTTTAATAAGCGAAGGGAGGATTTAGACTAGTGTATTGATATAAGGAATATTTCAACAAGTTTATATTGTATTTGTTAAATAGAATTAATATAAATCTAGAGATGGTATCTCCGTTTTTTTGAGAAATTTTATTATTAAATGTATGAGTTGGAATTTTATTGAATTTTATTGAGATGGGTGATTTTTGAAAAAGTTTGGTGTTTTATTCTTTGAAGGATTAGCTGAATGCAATGAGTGGTATGTGTATGTGAGCGAGAGTTTTGATTAAAATAAGATAGTTTTGAAGAGATTATAAACAGTGTACATTAGAATAAGTCATGTTATAATTGTACATTAGAATTAATCAAGACACACACACACAAACATCTGAAGAGTACAAATATAATCAATTTACCAATCAATATGTAATGCCAAAAAAAGTGTCTAACATCTGGTATCATACTCTACTCTAGACATCCTCACATCCTTAGCCTTAGTATGTATCTGAGTGATGAATTTTGAAAGATCCACCTTCATACTTTGAAAAATAGTCCATGAAGCATGGTTCTCAAGGTTCCTGAAGTGAGAAGGAGGGATACAACATGCCAATATTGAAAAAACCACATGTATCGAGAAAGGAAAATAATATTTGACGAAAGAAGATGGTTGCCAAGGGCCCTTAATAGCTATAGATGGGAGTTATGTCATCATAGAGAAGAGCTTAAGAGAAAAAAAATAAGGCATGTATGGATGATCATATTAGGAGTTTGGGCTAGGGAGCTAGAAGATCAATATGAGACTTGGTAGGATGATCCTCTTCTTCCTCCTCCTCCTCTTCTTCTTCTTATTCCTCTTCCTCTTCCTCGTCCTCCTCTTCTTCAAATTCGATGACACTTTTCTATGTTTTATCTCTCAGGAGTACTTTCTCTCCTACTTCAAATTGTCTTGGTGTTCACTTTGCATCTGCATATCTTTTCTGACAATTGTTAGCATATACTAACCTTTTCTCAATTAGCATGACCCATTCTTGCATTTTTAAGGGCATCATAGGACCAAGTATTATCCTATCTTGTAGCTTATCCCAACTAATATGGGTTTTACACCTCCTTCCATACAATGCCTTAAATGTTGTCATCTTAATGGCTGATTGATAGGAGTTGTTTTATGTAAATTCAACCAAGGGTAGATAGTCTTCCTACTTATACTTCTAATTCACGCAGTACATTCTCAAAAGGTCTTCAAGAAACTAATTGACTCTTTCTATTTGAACATTTAGTTATAGATGGTATGTTGAGATGATGTCTAATTGTGTTCCTAGGGTTGCAAAGAAAGTTTTTTAGAATCTTGATGTCATTCAAGCATCCCTATCTAAAATGATATTTTCCATCACCCCATGTAATTAGAATAAATATTGCACAAATGAGTGTGTTGTAGTGGGTGCTCCATTTGACAGATTGCCATGTTTAAAGTGGGATACTTTGGTGAGCCGATCAACCACCACCAATATAGAATTGTGTTTGTTTCTTGACATAGGCAGTCGCTGGACACAGTCCATACTAATTATTTACCACTTCCATTCTAGTATGATATTAGGCTACAATAATCCTATTGGGTCTTATTGTTTCATCTTCATCCTCTAGAACACAAAACAAGTAGCCAAAAATATTGCAGTATCCTATTTCATACCCTTCCAAAAATAAATGGACTTAACGTCTATTAGGTTTTTTGTGTCCCTCAGATGATCTGAGTATGGTGCTAAATTGTAGTGTCCCAAATTATTCTCCTTATAAAATTCCCTGTAAAACTGACGTTAGTACAAAATATTATTCAATATTTATATGACACTTAATCTATTCTAGGTTAGTAAGGGGAATTTGACCCTAGGAGCTACCTCTAGATCGGGCTTCACAGAATTCCCGATTCTCATCTTGAGGGATATAAGATACACTCTAAGCAATCGGGCTATCGATAGTCTTTCCATAGAGCACTGCTTCTAGGTTCTCTTGGAAATGGACACCTTCATCCAAACCTACACATATGCATATGACTAGCTATCAGTATATATACTGCCTACACAAGATTATAGCAATCTCAAATTAGCAAGATCTATAAAGGACATGATTGTGAAGGAATACACTGTGGAATTCTATAGATTGGACATCAGATCTGGACATGTGGATGATGAGGTTGAGAAAGTTGCAAGGTATCTGAATGGACTAAGATCTGGAATCCAAGATGAAATATTTTTTGTGAAATTGGATAGTGTGGAAGAAGCATATCAATATGCCTTGAAAGTTGAGGAGATCTTGACAAAGAAGTATGAACAAAGATAGAGAGGTCGAGGTGGTAGAATCGAGAGAGTTAGAGGTAGATCCTATGGTGAAGGGGGCAGATCTGATAATTCTATGCAAGATAAGGGAAAATCTGAGTGGAAAATTGAAGATAAAAGCAAGGCTGAGTGGCAATGCGGTAATTCTTATCGAGAAGGTACTAGTTCCTAGCGAGGAAGAGGTAGAGGTGGTTTTAGTGGTAATTGTTTCATATGAGGAAAAGAAAGGCATAGATCTTTCGAGTGTAGCCACTCTAATGGAAATGGAAAAAGTAATAGAAATATTTTCATGCAAGAAGATCTTGAGGGTTCTCCAAGTGGATCTGAGGCCGGACAAAACCTGATGGTAAGGAGATCTTTGTGTAATAACCGAGTGGATGAAGAAAATGTTCTGAGGAGAAGTCTTTTCAAGACTAGATATAATATTGCAAGAAAATGTTTCAAAGTGATTTTTTATAGTGGAAGTTGAGAAAATCTGGCTTCAGAGGAGCTGGTTACAAAGTTGCAATTGCAGAGGTTTAGACATCCTAAACTTGATCATGTTTCATGGATCAAGGATGGGCATAAGTTGTTGGTAAGTGAGCAATTTGTTGTGAAATTCAAGATTGGAAATTCAAGATATATATCCTAAATTCAATATTGCTGATTTTCATAAGTATCATGAGTTAGATGACAAATTTGTTTTACTAGACGATTACCCTAAGAGTAAGATTGAAGAGGTTGAACATATATTGGATCAGAGGATTGGTAAAAGCACAAGAGTACTCTAAATATTTGGTGAAGTAGAAGAATAGATCAGTTGAAGATGCTACTTGAATTTCTCAATCTGATTTGGATTTAGCTCAGATTATGGCACCTCAATGATTCAGGGGAATCATTTCTTTCAACCCTGGTTGTCTGATGTAGGAGCATCCTTGGTTGCCTTACTATCCTGCTCGTTTGTTTATTCTTCCAGTTAGCACCGAGTTTCAGTTCTGGCTGAGTTGCAGTATATGTCAAGTTGTCTAGTATTGGCCAAGTTCTTGTGTGTATCAAGATGTCCAATGTTGGCTGAGCATTCCTTCCTGTGCCGAGTAAACCTGATGCTCAATTCTTCTTGACAAACCTTCTCGGTGTTTGATTATTGTTGGAGCTGACTTATGTACTTAATTTCTGGTGGTACAATTAATATTTAGATCTTGTCTTGGGATGTGTGCAAACCATTGGTGTTCATCTTTCCATCTTTGTAAGAAAATTTGGCAACTATAAATAGGGATGTCTAGGAGTAGGTTAGGTATCATCTTGTAGAGCAAGTAGAAAATGATGATATGAGAAGGTAGAAGATAGAGTAATTTTGGATTTTTTAAATCTTGTTAGCCATAACCTAAAAGGCCTCACATCCAGGAATGTATGTTGTAATTGCATGAATTAATAAAGATATATTTGTTGTTCATCCTCTCCTTGGTGTTGTTCTGTGTTTTTTGTTTCTGTTGTATGTACTTGCAGGATGGCTGGATAGTTGGGTGTGTCTTTGGCCCTAACTCTTTCATGTTCTACCCTGCGCTACTATATGAACATGGGCTTTGATACTAGGTGTAATTCCCCACCAAGGAACCCTTAGAATGAAGGGTCAAACATGCATTGGATAAATTATTTTTTATAATTATATAAAAATTAACTACAATTATGCAGAGACAAAACATACATTGTATAATAAATAAAGAACACAAAAATTATCAACACATGATCAAACACAAGTAAAAGTCTTACTAGAAATTCAAAGGGTTCCTAGACCACTAGAAACACTCAACCAGAATGACATGGTCACACTAAACGGTCACATATTGAAAGCCTAGACAACATGCCACAAGCCTCAAGGAACCAAGTCGATCAACAACACATGGACTCACCAAGGATGAGACTAAATCAATCCTCAAGGAATAAGTGCATGATTTTTTATTTTAAGCCCAAACAAAAGTGAGCTACACTAAGCCAAACTATGACTGAGTACAGAAAGTAAATATATGAAAACACTCTAGAGAAGTCACAGAAACCAAATCTAAGGTCCATATTTTCTCAGATCGACGGGAGGTACAAATTGATGAATGCACAGAAAGATAGAAAAATATGCATAATTTACCATTGCAAATGCACAACAGTAAAAGATGAATACACAACACTTGGAAATATAAGTGTAGGGAAAATATATGAATGTGTAGGACTTCCTAGAAAGACAAATTTTACAAAAAATATAAGTGTTGACACCAACATATAGCCTAGTAAAGTACATTTGCACACTAGCGAGTGTCAGATATATGAAATCAAGGCCAAACTAACTCGATGTTTTCATAATAAATATAAATGAGACTAATCTACAAAGCATAAGTATAGAATGATAAATCATTGCAATGAAAATACAAAGTGACAAATATATGATCACATCATGCTTCGTACTCCATCATTGGAAGTAGTCCACCACCAGTACATTGATCCCCAATAGTGATGTTTCATTCCACCTGACCATGTGGTAACCTTAGGCCCACCCCACCTTTCTCACAGAGATAGTCACATGACCCATGCGCACATAATGCACATATAGAGAGAAGGATAATACATACACTAGTCAAGTGCAGTAATCTATGAATCGAAAAAAGAATCCTAATGTAATCACTTAGATGAAGATGCCATAATGTAAATATATCAAGGTCGTTACTCATACATAAGAAAAGGTTTGATGTAGAGATTCAAATTTAGAGTTTCATAAAAGGGTACAAAGTGATCCCTATGGATTCAAGTAATCCATATCATCATAGAATCTCTACTCTATATTTCAATCAATGTTGGCAAACAACCAAGATAATAAGTATCTTTGATGAACATCCTCAGATAACCAGATCTATGCCTTCGATCAAAGTCATTTTTTATATAGTTATACCAATAACTCTAATTTTACTCACAACCTCACTCACCTAGTTTAGGTAACCTTCAATATTTTCATACTAAAACATCATTAGCATATCAAATTCAATATTTAGGTTTCGCAACTTAATTTTCTTGATCTACTCTTCTCCTTTATATTCACTGCTAAGGTTCTCCCAAAATTCATTTTCATCTTTGTAGGACATGACCCTCATCAAATATAATCACTCAGCCCACTAATAATAGAGTTTCTAGCCTTCACATTATTATAATGCATGTCAATATTCTATCTAGTGTAGAAGGAGCACCAACCACAGGATTATATGATTTCTAAACAATATCCCAAACACCAAAGAAAACAAAGTCAAAATATAACTCCACCCTTTTTTTCCACAACACATAATTTGTTCCATCAATATTAGCTACTTTGTGACCATTTTCATGTGTCATCCTAGATCTCCTTAAAGAGGTTAAGCTTTTGTACGAGGAACTTAGCTTCGATACCTAGGTATATGCACATAGATGGGGGAGAAAAAAGGTGCAAAATTCATTTTTGTTCCCCAAAATATTATAGTGTGTATGCACTAAAGCAAGTGTACGCTATGTAAAAACCTATAAAGGTCAAAGAGCCATAAAAATGGCTCATTTCATCCCCTAAAACTTGCAGCTTAGCAAAGAAGAGAGCTTGTAAAGTGCGTATGTAGAACATTTTTCATGTTTTCTTCATCAAATCAAACAAAAAATGGCTCCACAACATCATCAAGGTCAAACCAGAAGAAAAGGTAAGTGATTCTACAACCTATGCCTCTTATTTGTAATGAAATTTAATTTTAATTTAAGTTTTCCATCAAATTTTATTGTTAAACTGTATTTTCTTAAATTTTAAGTTTAATTAGGATTTTAAAATAGATTTTATTTTAATTGCCAGGAAGCAATGATTACCTAAATAAAACCCTCAACCAAACCCTCCATCTTCTCCTCATGAACAAATGAATGTTGAAAATAACCAAGAAAATGAACCCTAACAACCACCCCCAATTGAGAAACCTCCTCGTTGAACCCATGGAAATTTGATTAACCAAATCGAAAGAGGGAAAACATAAATATAATCTTTAATTAGGAGGATAAAATATTCTATTAATACAAATCCTGGAAGCGAAACCCTCTTAAAATCATTAGAATTATTCTTTACCCATGTAGGCTCACTTAGTGGAAAACTTAATTTATGGCACGATAAAAGAGAAGAACAAATATGATATTATGCAAATAAATTATCATATGAGGACATAAAAAAGAAACCAATTACAAAAGATGACATTTGAAAAATCTTTTAAAATCTAGGGGAAACTGATACTTTTAGGACTACAACAAAGAGGTTCCCAATTCTTTTGTTCTTGAATGAAGATATAAAAATAAAAAATTTAGATAGATGGTGGATGGTATTTGATTATGGGCTCCATGTAACAATAATTAGGTTCCTATATATTTCCTGAGGAAACTCTACTATGAGTTTTTCCTCAAGGAGGTGCCATATTATTTTGACTTTCTAGAACCTCAAGATAGAGGTGGTGGGTCATCATTTGATAGACCTATGGAACATCGTGAACCTAATGAACCTAGGGTACCTATTGGAAAGCCAGAGGTAGATCATGTTACTATTCCTTCCATTATGAAGGAACATGAGGAGGTGGACACACTAGGAATGATTAGTGCTATAACACAGACTCTCATTCATTGTGTCACTCCTTTAGTTGAGGGTGACCATGGTTGGTCTTTGAGGGGTCATATTCATTGTTCTTGTGGATCCCTGTGCTCATTTGGTACTATCTACATAGGAAGAGGATGATGCAATGATGGCTGATGATTTTCTCAATGCAAAAATTAGGATTGATACAGAGGTAAATATTTTCAAGTTCATTAAATTTATTTGATCATATTTCATTTATAAATGAATGAATAAATAAATTAGTATCTACTAAATATGATCAAAATTCAGGGAAAGAGTGTCGGTTGTAGTGGAAATGATCCCCCTACCCCCTTTTACATTACGTCATAAACTCCACAAGTATATAGATAATAAAGAATTTTAGTATATAGATAATAAACTTCAGGCTAGAATTCAAATGCATCGATGCCCCACAACACTGGTTGGGAGATGCCTGATCCTACAAGTTGAACAAATGAATGAAATGAGGGATGGAATTTTCACCCTCAACTTGAATGTCCACAAAATAAGGTTGCAGAGATGGAGTGATTCACTAGCAGTGGGTGACACATCGTGAGCCGAATGCAGATTTTTGAGCACAAATTTTTGTACTGTATACATATCAAAATCATATTGTGTATGTGTAATCATAATATAATTTCTTTACATGTATAAACATTCAAGAAAAATTCATGAAAACAAATAACACATAACACATGATATGATATCGCAGAAAACTCATGTTAGGAAGTAAAAACTATGGTGGGGATGTCTACCCACAAAAATTCACTATGTGCAGATAAGAAGGGAGCCGATAAAGGCTTACAAATGATCACTTCTGATGATCTACCCTATTAGGAGTATTAGAGTGGAGACCTATTAGGATCTACTTTATTTGAAGCTTTAGCAACATCATTAGGTGTGCACTCTGTTAAGAGATTTATCAAAGAACTGGTAAGTCCACCTTCTACAAAAGAATTTTTGTTGTGATGCACTTGTTAGAATGCAACTATAATATAAATGTTGATCTTATAGTGAATGCAATCTCTAATATTTGATAACACATCATGTATATCTTACAATGTATGTATGTAATCACCTTGAGTGATTGAGTAATACCTTGTCTCTGCTCATCGGTAGCCTTCTTGTGTTCTTGATAACTACTGTGATCTATTTCTAAACTTTGCATGAATTCTCTTCTTCTGCTTAGATTCTCTCCATAGCTACTATCATATTCAAATTATTACAAGTCTCTCTTATTAGAAATGATGGAACATCTATTTATACTAGTTTCTAGCTCTATTCTTGATTCATGCTTTTCAAATTAACTCTAGATCCAAGGTTTACAACTTGACCTTGATCTTTAGTTAGATATGTTTTAGATCCATTAGGATGCTTTAAAACATTTAAAATATTCTTGCTTAACCCTCAAGTTAAGATTTAAAATAAATAAAAAAACTCTATAAATAGAATTACATTGCTTTGTCTGATGTGTAAAATTAGATCCACTTTTTGCGGGTTCTTTAACTGACTGTCAGTTCTGATGGTCGGGCTGCTCTATCAGTCTGTCGGTTTTCTTCTTTTTCAGTGTTCCTTACTTGAACTATTCATCGGGTATGCCTTTTCTACTCTGTTGGCGATGTTCTAAAAAATATATCGTCGATTATGCTTGTCGTTAGTAATTTATATACTTAGCATTTTCACGTTAGACATTTTGTCCTATCAGGTATGATTTCTATCCACTAGTTATGCTTACTATCTGTCGATTATGCTTACTATTTGCCGGTTATCCTTACTTTCCGCCGGTTATGCTTATACCGATGACCTTTATCATGTTTTTCCCTTTAAGTATACTAATGGCAATACTTAATGTCATCAATCTCCCCCTTTTACATTAGTATCAAAAACTGATATGTGCAACATACTTGATGCATTAGTATGTACACCTGTGTATACTTCTTCCTTAGTCATGAAATGACTCCCCCTATGCATATGCCGATAAGTGTAAGTTTATGTACATATCTATCTTTGTTGTACATACATTATACATATCCTCATATAGTATTTTGTACATATTTATACATTCCTCCTTTTTCTTACTAAAGTATATTGTACATATGTATACATTCCACCTTTTTTGATAATGAGGGCAAAGGTACTTACATCTTTTCAAAAATGTGAGAGTGTGAGGCTTTGATTTCCTCTATCATTTTCTCCCATTTCTCCTTTAAATTATAACGAGCCAAATGCTCAAGTGATATCCTCACATTCATGTCATATATGTTGTCTACCACATACATTTATGGGGTCGTGATTAGAGTTCTTGCATCTGTAATATGCTTTTGCAGAGTGGTGAGGTTTGGAGAAAGCTTGAAGCTCTGTAACCTCATTCCTCAATTGAGTCTCTGCATCCCATATTTCTTGTCTCAATCTGTTTACCTTTGTAATATTTTCATGATGTAGCTTTATAGTGTTTGCATTAGAGGTTAAACTAAGTGCACTAGCTGTTAGATCTTAATCTAATTGTGACAGCTTTTCATTATTTTCTTTAGTGAAATTTTCTAATGTGCATAATTTTTCAACTAAGGTAATAGCTTCAGAAATCATAGGTTCTAATTCACTTGCTAGTTTAGATAGCTTTACCTTGTTCTCTACCACTTCTTGGCTGATCTTCTCAATTAGGTTGTGTTGATACTTCATCTCTGCCTGTTCTTCCATTGCCTTCTCTGCATCTACATTCTGATTTGTGATGGCATCGGTAAGAACTACTATTTGTTCCATGACTGATATGCTATCTTCTAGTTTGACATCTAGAACAATTTGTTGTAGAATATCCCTTACCTGTTCAAGTGCTTGGGCTTCCCTATGTGCCTTTTTCATTTTCTCTTGTATTGCCTTTCTCTGACACATTACTCCAAATTTTTGAAGTGATTCAGTATCTAAAGTAGATACATCCCACTTGGGTATTTCTATTTCCTCATCAAGTGTGACAGCCAAGATATCTTTCTTTAATACCTTCTTCTTTTTCTTCTTTGGTTGGGAGGAAGAATGATGTACTATCATTTGTAGACCTTGAGATTGGATTGATTTGGTGGGTTAGGGTCGAGAAGATGAAGCATCTTGTTGTTTCTATTCTGAGTCCACCGATTGGTTTTCTGAAGATGTCTCCTCATTTGCCTTGGGTGTATCAACAGATTTATCTTCTTTTTCTTCCTTGCTTTCATCCTTTCTCAATGTTTCATCTATTTTGTTATCTGCTCCTTTGTCTTTTTCAGTAGACACTTCTTGTTGAGTGTCAGTTGCATCTTTCATTGTTGTATCTGTATCCTTTTGAGTATTTGATGCATCTTTATTTTCATCATTACCCATGTCCTTGGGTATATCATCATCTTTCTTAGATGATTCCTCCTGACTTGATTCAATATCAATAGCATTGATTAATATATTCATGTTTGTCGATGTATTGACTTCTGCAGTGTTAATAGTTGAATCCTGTCCATCGGTATTTCCTTGTGCAACATTGATATCTTCATCTTTTTGCACTTCTTATATAGGGTCTTTTCCTATAATGTCATTGACAATGTTATCTAACCATGATTCATCATTGATATCATCAGTTATGTTACCTTTTATTGTCAAATCTTCTTTGGTAACTTCTTCTTCTCCGCTCAAGTCAATATGAATTGGACTTGGTGGATTTTGAATATCCTCACTTTGAGTGTTGTCAAGAGTAGTGACTGGCCATACTTCATCTACAACGTCAGTATGTTTGGGGCCTATTGGATCACTCTCTTCTCTATCCAATTCCATAGATGAGTCATCTTGTACATATTTAAGGATGATTTGTTCCTTCTCTAGGCTAGCTTCCGTAGTGGGCTTATTGAGTATCTTGCACCACTTCTTAATGTTATTTTGATCAAGACCAATTATCTTCCCCTTGAGAAATTCATATGCTCTCATTTTTTGTGAGAATTCTTTTTCATACTTCTTCATCATCTCAGTAATTTCTTCCTTATTTGTATCAGGAGGCATAAGAGTTACATGTATTCTTTCTCTTATTTTCTTTTCCTGATGTAGTGCAAAATTCCATATGGATGACAATCTTGCTAATAGTTCTTTGGGAATGTCATATTCTGAGAATTCCAGTGAAACATAATGATGTTTGCACATTTTTGCAATTATTTCATCTTCAATCTTATTTTGATCCTCTGTACTGAATTTTAACCATTTCCTAATGTTAGGATCAGAAATAGACTGTGATTCTGAAATATTCTTGCATATTTTATCAATTGTTGTAGGGACCAAAGGTTC
>MU224636.1:1287154-1319906 GCA_018584345.1 Thuja plicata | reverse complement strand
CTTTTGTATCTCTACATCACAATCATCCATAGCTGAGTCTTCTAGATCTTCTTGAGTTCTAGTCATCTTCCTCCTTTTGGTCTACTTTTCTTTTGGAGGAGCTATTTTTCTCTTGTATATCCTCACTCTTCCTTTCTGTAATGGTGAAGGAGTTGACTCTTTTGCAGTCTGGCTTCTTGTTCTTGAAGAAACTATTGTTCTTTCTCTTTTGGGTGTAGGAGGAGGTGGAGAATCTGACTGCGTACCCTCTGAGTCATTCTTTTCCTCTTCTTCACCAATAGGTGATTTTCCTTTGGTTTGTTCCTCCTTACCCTCTGTTTCCTCTTCACTTTCTTCTATAATTGAAAATTTCTTGGTTAAGTTTTTGACCATCTTGTCCTTCTTGTTTACAATCTTTTTGACAACAATATTTATTTTGATCTTTTGTTTGGCTTCCTCATAGGTGCCAAATATTGCTTTCTTGTTTTCAATTGGTTCATTCAATAGTGCCTTGATGCACTCATTGGCTTGTCTTGATTTGATCTCATGCTCTAAATGTGAAAGCCAGGACTTCCTAGGTACTACTGCTTAGATATACGTGAAATCAGTATCTACCACAAAACATATGTCATCTTTGTGTTCTTCTATCAAACTTTTAGGTATCCTTGTTCTAGCTTGCAACATTTCCTTAATTCTTTTGAAATACTCATTCATTATATCATCAAAATCTGTTCCTAGTGACTCTATATGCTCACATATCTGTATGGTTATAGGTCTTCTTGTATCCCATACTACTTTTCCTATGGAAGGAAAGTATTCTTCAAAGTAAAAGAATATGCACATAATGAGGGAACCAAACTTACAAGTGTTTGTTCTTGAAGATCTTATGGTGTTCATGTTCTCCTCAAGTTGATTCAACAAGATCTCTGCAAGATCCATCTTCTCTCCTTGTTTGATGATTTTGAATGTTGTTCTCATAGCAGTTCTTGATATGCTATTCATTCTACTTGCCTGGAAGATTTTCTACCCTACCACACATGCACCAAACATGAGTTCTTTTTCGGTGACAGTGTTGACCTTGAGAGCTCTTTTGTTTGATTTTGTACCAGTTAGCTTTTCTACTTCCTTCAGAGATGGGTGCTTGTGAGCTTGTAGTTTTTTGAATGTAGGATATCCAGTAACTGCATGAATAACATCCTTTGTTATTCATTTTAGCTTATTAAGCCATAAAGTCTGGTTATGCATTCTGCTAAGAACTATCTTTATCCATTCTATTTTGAAAACTCTAGGGAAGTGTAATGCATTTTTGAGTCCTTTCACTTCCAGATGCTTGTGCTCTTCTTTTAGGTTTCTAGCTTCATCACACAGTGCCCTGTAGGCATTATCTAGGTCTAGCTCTCCTAATTCTAAGATCTTATAGTGTAGATAGGACCTTACGTCTTCTACCAGTAAAACCCTAGGTGGGATTCTGGAGAATGCTCCAGAATCATCAGGTTGTGATGCAATTTTTGGGTGTAGCTTGTATTTTGGTTCAACACAAGTGCCTCTACTCACAAGCTTGATCATTTTCTTCTTGTCTTCCTTCAACTTTTCAACTCTTGAAGTAGATGTCATCATGTTTCATAAATTTAGGGTTTTTCATAATTAAACAGTGCGGTCAGTGAATGTAGGTACTTACTGAATCTCTATGATTTCCAGTGAATCCTCTAAGTGGTGTTAGAATCTTGCTGGAGTCACTATTCAATTTTTCTCTTCAATCGCTCTGCTGGGCTCTCTTGGTTGCTCAAAAATTGCGGGTGTGAAATGAGTTCAACAGTCGGTCTTTAATAACTTTTGTGCCCTAAGATGTCATTAATGCTCACCAACTCGTCAGTATACAAAGACCGAGTTCATCAATTGAGACATAAATAACATCTTTAGTGTAGGTGTAAAGTGTCAAAGCTGGTAGCAGCTTTGATGACTTCACTGATGATTGTTGGTAAAGTGGCGAAGACAACTTTCATTAGCTTAAGGATCACTGATGTCCATTGGTTTACACTTAGCCACTTGGCTTTTGTGTAATGACTGATACATTCTGGTAAGTAGTGTTAACTTTTCTGTGTATGTTCACTGATGCATATTTGTACCCAATAACCAATGGTTGTTTTACAATAATATTTACAAGTGACAATATAGTGCATCTTTAATAATGTTGATTTGTCTATATGATTAATATGTAAATGGAACCGATGCATAATATAACTTTTCATAATGCAGTTGCATACTTACTTTTGCAATTTAGTTGGAAATAGTGATCCCACCAGATCCATTGGATGGGGCATCATCATTTGCATTTCATTTTCTAGCACCTTCAATGTTTTTGGCTTTTACCCACATCTCTTTTCTCATATTCTTGATGTCATCAATGGTATTTCCATTGGGATAGGTATTTTTTTCTGTCAGTCGGTCTTTGCAATCTTTTATCACATGTCCAACCTTATGACAATGTAAACATGCCATTCCAAGATTGAACCATCCTCTTGGTTTTCTAGTCCATTTTCTCATACAGTTAGCAGATATATGACCATACCTTCCACATTTTGTGCAATTTACCCATGTGTTATAGTCCCAAACATATGAGTTACCTTTTCTTGTTGGTTTATAGCCATTATCAGGTTCTTTTGGTGTCCATTCCTTCCTATTCTTTTTCCAACATTCCTGATATGTATGTCCATTCATTTTTCAAGTAGGATAGTACTTGTCCATATAGGTTTCCTTCTTTGGATTTGTCACCTTGGATCTACATTCATATGCCTTGTGTCCTTGGTTATGACATTTATAACAATTACCAATGAAAGTATATTGTGATTGAGGAATACCTTTCATTTTGTTTCTGCAAATGTTTGAGGTGTGGCCTGGTTTTCCATAGTGATTGCATGAAAACTTCTTAGTTTTTGGAGATGCATATACATTATTTTGATTTGATTGATTAGATGACTCTCCATTGTCAGTGTAACCTATTCCTGTGTAGTTGTTGACTCTTCTTTGACCGTCAAGGAAATCATTCATTATTTTATTTCTATCTTCAGCTTTCTTGATCAATTCATTGTGTTGATTCTAAATTCTGACTTCATGCTTTAGCTTCTCATTTTCTTGCCTTAGCTCACCGATGATCTGTATTCTTTCAATGAGCTCAGTATTTAATCTGTTTTCTTCTTGACTCATAAGAATAATCTGGTTGGTAATCTCATGGTGATGCTCAGTAAGTCTTTGAATCTCTGATTCTTTTTCTTGTATCTTTTCTATTATTTTCCTCCTATCATCAATGGCCAATGTTCTCTCTAATTCAGCTTTTATTGAATCATTCATGACATCAATCATTTTTACCATCTGAGTTTCTTGACCAATTTGCAACATTTTGATTTTCTCTGCCAGATGTAGATTGACTTCTTGTAGACTTGTGATCTCTTCTATTGATGTGTCTGAAGCTTTGCTCGTTGATGATTCAGCATTGTTGAATTAATCTAGGATCTCCTCTTCTTAATAAAATTTTTCATTAAGCATAGTTTCCATGATCTTTCTTTCATCAAGCAACTTTCTCATGCTTACTCTCGCCTCTTTATACTACTCATAGTAAATCAGAATTTGCAATTGTTCATTCTACATAGTCTTGTCCAGTCTATACTTTTCCATTGTGTGGATCTTTTCTCTTAAGTCTTTAAGATTTTCAAGAAAGAGATTTAGCTCTGATACCAATTATTGGAATTATTGGAATGATGTACTGAGAGGGGAGGGGTGAATCAGTACCTCTAAAACTTTTTATGTGATTGGCCCATTAACCTTTGTGTCATTAGATTTGTATATACCTATCTATTTGTTCATCTTTGATTATGTATGTGTAATCATAATATAAATTATTTACATGTATAAACATTCAAGAAAAATTCATGAAAACAAATAACACATAACACATGATATGATATCATAGAAAACTCCTGTTAGGAAGTAAAAACTGCGGCAGAGATGTCTACCCACAAAAATTCACTATCTGCGGATAAGAAGGGAGATGGTAAAGGCTTAAAAATGATCACTTATGATGATCTACCCTATTAGGAGTATTAGAGTGGAGACCTATTAGGATCTACTTCATTTGAAGCTTTAGCAACACCGTTGGGTGTGCACTCTGTTAAGAGATTTATCAAAGAACTGTTAAGTCCACCTTCTACAAAAGGATTTCAGCTGTGATGCACTTGTTAGAATGCAACTACAATATAAATGTTGATCTAATAGTGAATACAATCTCTAATTTATGATAATAGATCCTGTATAGCTTACAATGTATGTATGTAATCACCTTGAGTGATTGAGTAATACCTTTTCTCTACTCCTCGGTAGCCTTCCTGTGTTCTTGATACCTGTTGTAATCTATTTTTGAACTTTGCATGAATTCTCTTCTTCTTCTTAGATGCTCTCCATAGCTACTATCATATTCAAATGATTACAAGTCTCTCTTATTATAAATGATGAAACATCTATTTATACTAGTTTCTAGCTCTATTCTTGATTTATGCTTTTCAAATTAACTCTAGATCCAAGGTTTACAACTTGACCTTGATATTTAGTTAGATATGTTTTAGATCCGTTAGGATGCTTTAAAACATTTACAATATTCTTGCTTGACCCTCAAGTTAAAATTTAAAAAAAATAAAAACTCTATAAATAGAATTACATTGCTTTATCTGATGTGTAAAATCATATCCAGTTTTTGCGGGTTTTTTAACTGACTGTCGGTTCTTATGGTCGGGTTTCTCTGTCAGTCTGTCAGTTTTCTTCTCCGTTGGTGTTCCTTACTTGAATTATTCGTTGGGTATGCCTTTTCTAGTCTGTTGGCGATGTTCTCAAAATCGTATCATTGGTTATGCTTGTCATCGGTAATTTCTATACTTAGCATTTTCATCTTACACATTTTTTCCTGTCGGGTATGCTTGCAGTCTGTCGGTTATGCTTATTGTCTGCCAGTTATGCTTACTGTACGCTGGTTATGCTTACTGTCCGCCAGTTACGCTTATATCAATGACCTTTATCATGTTTTTCCCTTTAAGTATACTAATCGAAAAACTTAATGTCATCAAATGTATCTCATATATATGTATTTTGATCCCTTGATCATCTCATGTTTGTTGAAAATATTATGGATTAAAATTTTGTACTAAGCAATGATTCCAGGTTTTCTTACTGATTCTTTCCCGGATGATCTTTCGAATCAGTTTATTAATAATAATAATTTATTTAGTGGCTCATCCACTTTTGCTTAAAAAAAAAAATTAATAAACTTGATTATTATGTAATTATATGAATGGTTGTCTGACAACTTATTATGCATGTGCAATATTTCACTGTTGGACAATCGACATTCACATTATACAGAAAATGGAATCATTCAAGTTTCCATGAGCTATCTTTATTTCCATGTTAATTTAATTTACTTTATTATATTTAATTAATAGATTAATGAATAACTAAATTACTAGACAAATTATGATCAAAATCCAGAGTCAAAGTGATCATGACAATGGTTACATTCCCTCACCTGGCTTTGTGATGACATCATTGAGTCTACAGGTGTATATGTAATAGTGCATTATAATTAACACCTTATTGGTACTTTATTATATGAATGGTTGTCTTATAAATTACCATACATGTGCACTAGTGTAATGCTAGAGGTACAACATCGACACTACACATTGAAGGATGCGGTGGAACCTTCATGGAGGTACCATTTATTCATTAGTGGGGCTGTAAAACATTATAGGTATTCATGATAACTACATAATACTCTTGGTATTTCATTTTTTCATTTATTGACAGAAAAGACTCCTCTTGATGTTCATGATACTTTGGAATGTGGTGTAGTTGTAGTTGTAGCTAATTCTGAAGCATTGACCGAGGTATGAAAGATATTGCTTATTTTTAATTGTTATTATAATAGTTTGTATTGAAATTTTTAATGGTATTCATGTACGTATTTTAAATATTATTTTCATCATTTTTGTAGGTATTCATTACTTTAGATCGTCAACGTGCCCCTTCGGTGGATGTACATAGTGACTATTTTGATAGCGGTAAAATAATATTCTATTTTATGTCATCGTATAATTGAATTTTTATGTATATTAGTTATTGTTGTTTACAATTTTTATTTTATCAGCTCAAGCTGTAGAAGAGTATAGACAGGAGGACTAGTGAGCACACTCAGAAGACTATAGCATTCAATGTTAGGATTAGGCAATACTAATAGGGGGTTAATCAAGTATTATAGCACTTTATATTCAAACTTAATAGCTGCCAACTTAACCATGTATAGTAGCTGAAATGAAAAGAATATACACCAAAAAAGATAACTCATAAAACCATGATTTTGGGAAACCCTGGCCATGGGAAAACCCTAGTTGGGGTGATACCCACAAATTATGCAGTAAAATTATAGCATCCCTATTAGGAGACCTATCCCTATTAGGATCTTGTTAGGGGGTTAAGAGTCACCTTTATTTGAACTTTATAAGTTCACTTGTTTATAATAGTCAAAGTCTCACTTCGTTCAATTCCCTACCTTGCTGTTTCCTCCAAAGCCTTTCTTTTTCATCCGAGTCTATCAAATATAAGCCTTTGGCATCATTAGGTTCAATTTCGGTCTATTAAAAGTCAGTCACTCAAGCTTTCAAGTCATTTGAACATCTTTGAACCTCTTTGAACTCTAGTTCGAAGTAGTTCAAAGTAGTTCAATAATGGCCCAAGTCTTTTTATCACTAATGATGTGTTCCTACAGGAAAGCACACGATATTTCCCTCTTGTGATGTCTTGAACCTCTTTGAACCCTTTCGAACCTAGGTTCAAAGTAGTTCAAAGTAGTTCAGAAAGGTATGCAGGCAGGATTATTAATGATGAGACATCTGACAAGACAGGCCGATTGAGATGGCACGATTCTATTTGCTGAGTCAGTGTACGAAATTTAGGGAAATCACTTACACAGGTGAAAATATTTGATTTGAGAGTAAATAATGATGATTGGGGAAGGTGGTGGGTCTCAAAGATATATTTTGATTTGAAAGCATTCATTTTCACGTCACTTGGCATTGAAGGCTTGATTAATGCCCACATGAAGCTGTCTCTTCCGCGCTTCAAACTGCAAATAAAAGAAGCTTTGTAAGTTATTTTTCCTTATTATGTATTCGCGGACTCTCAGCACTGGGAAGGTGATTTGTTCAAATTCAGCTCTTACGGGTAGCTTTTTCAAGCTCTACTCCTCATTTCTGGTTGTTTCTTAAAGTTTAATAATTCGAGCAGTGAGCTGGTAAACTCTTCATTTTCTTGTGCAAATATGAAGTCTGTTATGTACTTCTTTGGAAATGTAAAGAACTTAGAATGTAGGGCTCCAGTCATAGCGGACACAGATTTATTAAGGGTTTCCGTTGACATCATGGCTTCAAATCTCTCTTCTCATGTTGATGAAGAGTCTATTATAGAATTTTTAGCTAGTGGCTTACTAGAAGTAGCCGCATTCCCACCTTCCGCTGTTTGCCCAGAGTTAATACAAGAGTTCATTAACAAATATGATGTCAAATTGAAGTGTATTTTAAATGCAGAAAGTCAAACCCTAATACTAGTAAATCATGGAACCATTGCAACAGTTTTTAAGATACCTGATGAGAGTCTAGTTAACTTCACCCCTACCCAGTCTTTGGCTCAATTTAGAGAAAATATTGATAAGAACAGAAGCCATATAGCGAGAAAATGGACCAAAACCAACTACAAAGGTGGGTTGCGGTTACCAAAGTCCCTTACTAAAGATCACATGAACCCTCTAGTACATGATATTATTGTCCTTCTTCACCATTTAAAGGGTTCAGAACAAGCTTTGTACTTTGAAGAATGGATGTTCTATTTTGTGGAAATTGTTCTATAGGGAAGTCAGCACATAGACTGGGCCGAGATCATAGCTATATCCCTTAGGGATCAACTCAAGCAAACTCAAATGACCAAAAAAGAGTTCTATATGTCCTCATACTTAATGTATTGCTTGGCCTGTACTCAAAACTTATCTGCTATTCAGAAAATTCCTTGGAGCGAAAGTTTTTTTATTCATGAATATTGCCCCTTGTTAAGAAAAGATAAAGTTTTAGAAGACTACAGGAAAGTACACGATGTGTTTTGTGGGAAACTACGCCAAGAACTTGCAGGCACACCAAACAAGAGAATTTCAAAGAATGCTCAGAAATTGGTCCAAATATTTGGTAGTTTCTACATTCAATTTCCTTGCTTCACATATATTCGGGTAGGTGGATTTGAAGAGGAACCCCTGAAGTTTCTTTGGTATGCTTTTGATTGTTTTGTACTGGTGAAGGTTTGCAAACAGTTATTTGTTGTTATTAAAAGTGCTCTCTCTGAAGACAAGTGGAATTCTTTGTTTCCGGTGAAGCTAGGCAATTTGGCCTGTAATAGTATGTTGGATGCATCCATTATTGGGAGTAATTTTCTGAATTTTCACATGACCTTTTATGAATCAAGGACAGGGTTTGACAGTAAGGGTTTTTCTAGGTAGACTCTAGGGCTGAGCAAGTACCCCTCCCCAAGTTATCATCTTGAAGATTTATGGGAAAATCTCAGTAATGAGAAAATGGTCTTGGAGCGGGGTCGAACCAAACTCACTTTGTCTCAGATCAAGTTATTACAGTTGAGGTTCGATATCAGAGGTGTGGAAGAAGATAGTTAAGAGATTCTATTCCCAACTACCACCTTTTCAGAATTATAAAGTGTCCCAATTATCGATTGGGGTAGGAAAGAATCCAGTGATATTAAGCTCAAAGCCCGTCGTATTTTTGAAGTGACTGAGAGTTGGATTACAGCAAAGAAGAAAGGAGTTCAACTCCCTACCAACACATGCTTTGATACAGAATCACCTATTGAAGGTGTTAAGCAAGTTCATGCTAATTTTTCTCCCTTGTTACCAACTACAGGTGAAATAACATCATTGAAGGAGAAAACAACTTCAGTAAAACACCCTACAACACCAAGATTGAGGGTAAGGACGAGGTCAGAAAAGAAGAACCAGATGGCTTCAGCAAAACCCGACCATTTAGATGATGATGTTGAGATCAACAAAGAAGACCTCTCATTCATCCTTGATCATCAAGAGAAGGTTCAAGAGGTTCTCACGCAGAGTCAGGAGCTATCCCAGATTGCAAACACACCGGTAAAAACTCCTGATAATCGAATTATGCCTAGTTTGATTCCACCATGGCTCACTGAATCTGTAAGTAAGAGAAAAAGTTTCAAACCGCTTGATTTGCAAGTCAAAGAAATTGTCACAAGGTATGCTTCCCGCGCCCCAAAGGCTAAGAGAATTAAAAGTGATGCAAGGTTGACAACAGATCCGTCAACGGGGAAGATTATTTCTGAAATTGCCACATTAAATCCTATGGAAGAGGTGTAGGATCCTGAACCTGAAGATTATGAAATAAAAAAAATGGAGTTGGGAGTTCTGAACAAGGATTCTCGTGATCACATCTTCAAATTTTCTGCTGACCATATGTTGGGGCAGTCACAGAAAGATGGCAGTGAGAAACACAAATTAAAGAAAATAGTTTCAACGATGGCAGAATTTCTCTCATCACTGGCTGAAGATGGTGTGCTACCTATGGCAAAGGCCTCCCAAGGGTTTGACACCAACTCGGCGGAGAACCAAAAATTGGTCAAATAGGTACAACAAGGAACAACTTGGACAGAAATGATCAAGGCATGGATTGATGGTATAATAGCAGAAGGGAGCACCTTCATACGGGAGTTCATGAGCACCCGCACGGATGGCAAAATAATCTTAAAGGAGATTCAGACCTTAATCCCAACATGGGCAAATGAGGCAGAAAATTGTGCAACCATCATGATGCGAGTACAAGAGATTGAGGATTATGGAGTAGAGAAGTTTTTAACTGAAAAATCCCATGAAATTGGTTGATCCTTGTATGTTGTTTGTCTAAAAGAAAAACTTTGGCTGGAAGAACGCATTGTTTGAAGCGGCTATTTCTCAGATGAAGGATATGGAAAAAGAAGTACAGGAAATTCACTCTGATACCTTAAAGGACATAAAAGTAGTGAACCCCTCAGGCATCTTACAATTTGATGATGGAAATCAGGATGTTGATGTGATGGTTAAGTCTTTTGTTGATGTAATGAATGCCTTCAAAGAAAATGAGATGCCAATAGTTCACGACCTCACCAGAACTGCCAACATCGAAGCTATGTTAATCTTGAATCGAGGACAACTACCAAAACAAGCTGAGAAAATCCAGAAGATGCGATGGGAAAAGAACGCGATGCATGCCAAGTTAGCCGCACTAAAGAATCTACATGCCCCGCCTACACAGGAACTGCTCCATGTTTTTTCGGTCATGGAAGCTGGTGAAGATGGCCACGTCAGAAGATACCAAAGAAAACTGAACTGGATTCAATTTTATTTTCTTAAATTATCTTTCTTTTGAAACCTTATTTTGAGAACTCTGTTATAACTGGTAACTATTTCTTTCCATGTTTGTGTCTGAGAAGCTGGGTTTTTTGGGAGGCTTTCTCAGACTGTGGAACTATATAAGCTGGAGCTTAAAATCTTGAGGGGTTAGAATAGAAAAGAGAGGAGGAGAGAATTTAGAATAGCATAAAAGATTTTGTTTTTTGATAGTTTAAGTGGCTGATAATATCTAGACTTTGAGTAGTTACACCTGGATGCTCATGCTGAGATGAATTTTGATTTTTGAAAATCAGATAGTAATATATATGCCTACTTTGTGAGAGTTATATATTGGATCTTTGCATGTGTTATTCCTTTTCAGTCATTTAATTTTAGATTTATAAGTTTTAGATCTCTGTAGATGAATACTTAACAGTTTTGAGTCTCTTGGTTATTCAGTTAGTTAAAGCCTGTTTCTGCAAAATAGTTTCTGATTCTTTAAAGGTTTTGCAAGTTTCAATGCTATACCTCATCTATCCAAGAACAGTTGGGAGATCTTTTTCCTGCTTTTTAGTTAAAAGCTTGTATGTTTAAATTGCGAGTATCCATTCATTGAAAATCTTTGAAAGGGAGTTGTACCTTTGTAAAATTCAGAGGGAAGCAAAGTAAATGCTTACCCAACTATTGTTTAAGGATTTGTTTTCAAGGGCATAGAGTTATAAAGTAAACATCAAGATTTAGGGAGAAAAAATTTGTTAACCAACAAATTTTTGGTGACTCTACTTGGGAAAGACCAGTGAAATGCACTAGTCTTATTGTCATTATAATGCCACTTAATAGTGCTACCCAATAACAACATGTTCCCCGTGCTCCAACCAAATTTGGGTTTTGAAGACACACAGGAGGATTTAATCTCAGATCTTGCTTCAGCTGCCTGGAGGTTCAGACGAAGCAACCAAGAGTTCCATCAGGTTCAAGCAGTGCTTGAGAGAGAGGAAGAAATTTTTGAACATATAAGAAGTATTCTTGTTTCTAGAGAAGCTATCATAGTTAACAGACTTGCACAAGGTCAACAAAAGAACTAAGGTTTGAATAGACACTTGAACTGGCAACCAGAAGGTACACAAGAGGGAAGCATAACAAAGGATTAGTGGATGAGGATTTTGAACTATTGGAAAGCCTAAATTTCAAACGAGTTTTAAATCTTCACCGAAAAAGAAAGGCTCAAACTGTCAGTCGACCGTCATCTGCCTTGTGAAGCCCAGCTGTTCCATTGACTATTCAAGCCATTGTTTTTCTGGGTACTGTAATTCCCACCATTTTAAATATTCATCCTTTGAATCTCCAACTTCCAACTATGGCTGGAAACCAGCCTTGGGGCCAACACATTGGGCCTCTAAACCTGGGAGTTAACCAACCTACCAATTTACCCAAAGGAGCCAATCAAATTTTACCCAAGTTCAGTGGCAACAGCAAGATCTTTTCAGATGATCATCTCAATGCTTTCCAAACCGCTTGTGGGATCATGAGTGTTGCTACCAAAGATGTGGTGGTGAGACTTTTTGTCAAGACTCTTGTAGATGTTGCCACTGATTGGTTCAGTCATTTGCCAAATGGATCCATTACAAATTGGGATACTATGAAGCGGGCTTTAAAAAAAAGGTTCAAAACCCCTGATAATGAAGTCTCTTTATTATTACAACTCCGTTAGTTAAAAAAAGAGAGTTCCACGAACCCATGAGAGAGTTTGTTGCCAAATTCAATAGAACTCTGCAAAGAATTCCCACAACCACCGCCCTGAGTGACGAAAACAAAAAGATTTTCTTTCTTAATGCAGTCCCACCAGACATAAGCTTCCATTTGTTGAAAGACGGGGTGCCCAATCTTGAAGATGCCCAAACTAGAGAGATTGAACTTGAAGACACCCTCATAACTGTTGGAAAGTGGAAAAGAGAAGTGCAAGCCCCAAGGAGTTCTTCAGCAGCTACAACTATAGATATGATGGTATAGAGGCTTATGAATGACATAGCAATGCTAAAAAGGTAGCAGAACAGGGCCACCACTTCCTATCAACGCCCCTATCAAGACATAAGTCAAAGGCAATTTCCCCAATAGAAAATTAAAGCTCAACAATTACCCGGCCCTCAATAGAGGTTGCAAATAGAGTATGCTCCCAAGGAAACTATGTACTCATTCCACCTGACCAGCGACCATGATGGGGATATGTGTACCGACCGGTTAAGATGCTTACAACTCAATGCAGCCAGAGATGAGATGAGTAACGAACAAATTCATGAGGAAAATAATTATCCAGACATTGGTTCATCAGGTTATTTCTACTTAGGATATGAACCGGGTGTAGAGAAAGGCGGAAGTGTATTAGCAACCCTACAATATCCAGCCTGCGCTATCTTAACAAGAAATCAACGAACTTAGAAGTTTGTTCTAGGTGCAATTGCTGCAAGCGCAGACACTGAAAGAAAGGAAGCTGCCAGCGTAGAAACACCCACAAGTTCAAGAGGTCTGGAGGTAAAAATTCTTTCCAGAAATACAACTACTCCTCCATCTCCTTTCAATTTTGTTGAGTTCTGTAAGTCTTCAATGGTTTGTATCTCTTCTCTTGATTTCTTGAAGATGAACCCTAGAGAACTGGATAGGTTGGTGAAACATGTTAAAGGGGCAACCTATACAAGTCCTCAAGCAGATAAACCCTTCATAGGGGAAACCACCACTATTCAAGAACCTTTTGTTTTCCAGCCTCAAGACACTCCTCAAATTCTAGAAGGATGTCATTCTATAAATTCCACCGAAGATGAGTACGAAGAGAAAAAGCCAAATCCATTTTATGTCTCTCTACTATTGAATTGTCAAAAATTGAGTAATTGTATTATTGATTCTGGTGCCTCTGACAACATAATGCCCGCCCCCGTAGCTAAGGCTTTAGACTTACCCATAACCAAAACTTTTGGTCATTTTTACTCTATGGACGGTAAGCAAGTACCATTAAAGGGTCAGATCAAAGATTGTCAAGATGTCCTAGCCGCATACCTTGACAAACGATTAAAACTCACTATTTTTGTAGATGATATCCCGGCTAGTTATGAAATGTTACTCAGCAGAACCTTCTGTAAGGACTTAGGTGGGGATATAAAAATGGATTGGTCTGAAGCCACAATTCCCGTGGACAAAAAGAAAGTAAAGCTAGAACCCAAACTTAAGAATAAGTATACCGTGATACCCTCAGATGAACCCTAGAGCCCAAATCTTGTATGAGGAATGCAATTTTGGGAATTATGTCATCCTAACTGATTCAGATAAAGATATCCAAATCAATCCTCAGAAAGAAGAAGACATTTAGAAAATGGAATTTGACAGAAGCTGTTCCAACTCAAGTTCAGGTGCCGAAGTGGTCCTTTTTTCCCCCCATGGAGAGTGTATTCCCTTCTCTTTCAAATTAGATTTCAAAAACACTAACAACACCATAGAATATGAAGCTTTGTTGTTAGGTTTGGAGGAATGCAGGTTTAGAGGAATCAAAAAGCTGATTGTGAAAGGAGATGCCGAATTGATTGTGAAACAGGTTCGGGGGAAGTTTTCTGTAAAGAACAAGAAATTAAAGCACTATAGAAATCTAGTGTGGGACGACATAGAATTTTTTTATGCCTTTTCCATTGAGTATATTCCTAGAAATTAGAATACTAGAGGAGATTCTTTGGCTATATCGGCCTCCTTACTTTTGCCACATCCTGATTTTAAAACTCAAAAATACCAGATTGAAATGATATACAAGCTGAGGGTACCAGACAATGTTCACAACTGGAAAGTGTTTGATGATGATACATAGCTTAAAGAATTTATGGAATGTGCTGCTGGATTTACTGACGTATATTTTGAAGGTTCAAAAAATGAATGTAAAGAAATTTACCAAGATGAGGCTAGTAGTGCAGGGGTGATTCAGCTAAAAAGTAATAAAATCCCTAAGGGCCTAGATTCTTTGGAGCATCTATTTAGAAGGAGAGATGACAGCACAGTAAAGGAAAAGGTCTCACATGTTCCAAATTCAAAAGAATATGACAAAATTGATATAGGTGACCAGGGTTCTCCTAGGTGGATTTCCATTGGCCGAAATTGTACTGAATCTGAAAAGGAAGACTTGAAAAGGTTGTTGAAGGAGTACAGAGATATTTTCTCTTGGGACTATGAAGATCTGAAAGTTTTTAGAAATGGTCAATTTGAACACCAAATCCCCTTGAAACCTGGAGTTGTTCCTTTTCGCCAGAAGTTAAGGAACTATAACCCTCAAATATTAGAAGCTATACTAAGGGAAGTTAAAAATATGTTGCAGGCTTGAATCATCTATCCTATTCACCATTCAACGTGGATAGCTAACATAGTGCCCGTGAGGAAGAAAAATGGCAAAATTCAAATTTGTGTTGATTTTCAGAACTTGAACCAAGCAAGTTTGAAAGATAATTATGCTTTGCCTATCATGGAGCATGTTTTGCAGGCAGTCTCTGGTTCTTAAGCCATGTTGATGTTAGATGACTATTCAGGTTACAATCAAATAGGTGTAGCAAAGGCCAACCAACACAAGACAACTTTCATCACGCCATGGGGTACTTATGCCTACAACCGGATGCCTTTTGGATTAATAAACACAGGTGCAACTTTTCAACAGGCAATGAACTCTTCCTTCAAATATCTCAGAAATAAAATTATAGTGATCTATCTGGATGACCTTACAGTATTTTAAAAGAGGAGAAACTAGCACTTGAATGACCTTGAAAAATTTTTGCAGTGTTGCAAAAACCATGGTATCTCTTTAAATCCCAAAAATTCAGTATTCTTTGTAGAGGAGGGAAAGTTACTTGGCCATATAGTATCAAAGGAGGGCACCAAAATAGATCCTAAATGAGTTAAAGAAATTCAGCAACTTAGCCTACTTGCTAGAAGAACTGGTCTGAAGTCATTCTTCGGTCAAATTAATTTTTTGTGAGCTTTTATTCCTGAATTCTCTGAAGTGACAAGACATATGATCAAAATGATGAGTGAGAAAATCCCTTTTAAATGGAATAATGATGGACAAAAAGCTTTTTAAGATATTAAAACTGCCATATCTCAGGCGCCAGTATTGAGGAGTCCAAATTTTGAAAAATATTTCATTATGTACTGCTACGCTTCTCAACACACCCTTTCAAGCATCCTCACACAGAAAGACAAAGAAGGACAGAAAACACCCATAGCCTTTATGAGCATACCCCTGAAGAAGCATGAAATAAAATACTCCCAAATAGAAAAGCATGCTTATGCGGTGGTAAAGGCGGTGAAGCATTTTAGGTATTACATTCTTCACTCACATAGCACTGTATATGTGCCAGAAACTGCTGTGAAGAGCATCCTGATTCAGAAGGAAGTTGGTATGAATAACAGAGCTGTATGAATTGCGAAGATTCAAGAATATGATTTTACAATCAAACCCACAAATTTGGTAAGAGGACAGGGTTTATGTAAGGTAATTGCAGAGAACAATGAGATATGTGAAAAAATTGATGAAGTCCCTATGGCATTATTAGTTGGTTTAATCCACCCTTGGTTCTCTAACATCACTTACTTCCTTACATATGGAGAATGCCCAGGTCATTTGAACCAAAAGGAAAGGTGCAATCTGATGTTAAAAGCTAATAAATATGTGATCTCCCAGGGAACTTTGTTCAAAAAGGGTGTCGATGGAACTTTTCTCAGGTGTGTTGATGAAGAACAACGGAAAGAATTGTTGAAAGGATTCCATGATGAAGCATCTGGGGGACATTACTCTTCAACTGTAACAGCCTATAAGATTCTTTGAAATCAGTTCTACTAGCCAGGAATGTTCAAGGACGCATATCAGTATGTCAGAAACTGTGACAAATGTCAACTATTTGCTGGGAGACCTTATCTGGCGGCGTTACCCCTCAATCCAGTTATTGTGGAAGAACCATTTAGACAATGGGGAATCAATTTCATCAGACCATTGAATCCACCATCTAGTGCTGGGGATATCTATATTCTTATGGCCACTAATTATTTTACAAAGTGGGTGGAAGTGATACCCACGAAGAAGGTGAAATCTCAGGTGGTGTGTGAATTTTTGCTGAACTTTATTTTTGTAAGATTCGGTGTGCCAATCAAAATTGTAACAGATAATGCTACATATTTTTCTTCAGAAGAGATATCAAAATTTTACTATGAGCATGGTGTAGCGTTGGCACATTCCTCAGATTATTTCCCGTAGGGAAACGGCCAAGGGGAATCTAGCAATAAAAACTTGATAGCCATAATGAAAAAATTAATGGATGATAGCCCCTGAGAATGGCACAAGAAACTCCATGAGGCGCTGTGGGCAGATCGAACCACATTGAAGTGAGCTATTGGCATGTCACCCTTTGAACTAGTATATGGAATTGGGGCTCATGTTTCATTACCTCTTGAACTATCCTTGGCAAAACTCCAAGCAGTCATTGAAGATGAGTATTTCAAAGATCCTTTAGAAAGGCGTGTAATGCACTTCAGCAAGTTGGAAGAAGACAGAGAAAACATGATTGATCATATCACTGAGCATCAGATGAAGGTGAAGCAGATATTTGATATGCGAGCTAGACCTCATGGTTTTATGGAGGGTGATGAAGTTCTGCTATGGGACAAAAGAAGGGCATCAAAGGGATCGCATGGGAAGTTTGAATCTCTGTGGAAAGGCCCATTCATTATCTCGGAAGCTCTAGGTTCGAATGCTTATAAACTATCCTATCTGGATGGTGTTAACCTGCCACTTACTTACAATGGGTAGGATCTGAAACTGTGCAAGCTCTAGGCATCGAAGTTCATTCCAATTGTACATATTAGTTAGTTTTCAGTGTTTTCAGTTTTGGTGGTGCCTATAGTCTCTTTTCTTTTCCTTTTGTTTAGTTCGGTCTGCGAAACCAGTATTTTGATTTCTCTACATATTGGGCAATCTACAGTCCCCAGTTAGAGCCAATGTTAGGGGGTTAAGAGTCACCTTTATTTGAACTTTATAAGTTCACTTGTTTATAATAGTCAAAGTCTCACTCCATTCAATTCCCTACCTTGTTGTTTCCTCCAAAGCCTTTTTTTTTCATCCCAGTCTGTCAAATCTAAGCCTTTGGCATCATCAGGTTCAATTCCAGTCTGCTAAAAGTCAGTCACTCAAGCTTTCAAGTCATTTGAACCTCTTTGAACCTCTTTGAACTCCAGTTCGAAGTAGTTCAAAGTAGTTCAACAATGGCCCAAGTCTTTTTATCGCTAATGATGTGTTCCTGCAGGAAAGCACGTGACATTTCCCTCTTGTGATCTGTTGAACCTCTTTGAACCCTTTTGAACCCAGGTTCAAAGTAGTTCAAAGTAGTTCAGAAAGGTATGCAAGCAGGATTATTAATGACGAGACGTCTGACAAGACAGGCCGATTGAGATGGCATGATTCTATTTGCTGAGTTAGTGTACGGAATTCAGGGAAATCACTTACATGGGTGAAAATATTTGATTTGAGAGTAAATAATGGTGATTGGGGAAGGTGGTGGGTCTCGAAGATATATTTTGATTTGAAAGCATTCATTTTCACGTCACTTGGCATTGGAGTCTTGATTAATGCCCACATGAAGCTATCTATTTCGTGCTTCAAACTGCAAATAAAAGAAGCTTTGTAAGTTATTTTTCCTTATTATGCATTCGCGGACTCTCGGCATTGGGAAGGCAGTTTGTTTGGATTCAGCTCTTACAGGTAGCTTTTTCAAGCTCTGCTCCTCATTTCTGGTTGTTTCTTAAAGTTTAATATTTTGAGCAGCAAGCTGGTAAACTCTTCATTTTCTTGTGCAAATATGAAGTCTGTTATGCACTTCTTTGGAAATGTAAAGAACTTAGAATGTAGGGCTCCAGTCATAGTGGACACAGATTTATTAGGGGTTTCACTTGACATCATGGCTTCAAAGCTCTCTTCTAATGTTGATGAAGAGTTTGTTATATAATTTTTAGCTAGTGGCTTACTAGAAGCAGCCGCATTCCCACCTTCCGTCGTTTGCCCAGAGTTAATACAAGAGCGCATTAACAGATATGATGTCAAATCGAAGTGTATTTTAAATGTAGAAAGTCAAACCCTAATACCAATAAATCGTGGAACCATTGCAGTAGTTTTTAAGATAACTAATGAGAGTGTAGTTAACTTCACCCCTACCCAGTCTTTGGCTCAATTTAGAGAAAATATTGATAAGAATAGAAGCCATATGGCAAGAAAATGGACCAAAACCAACTACAGAGGTGGGTCACGGTTACCAAAGTCCCTTACTAAAGATCACATGAACCCTCTAGTACATTATATTACTATCCTTCTTGACTTTTTAAAGGGTTTAGAACAAGCTTTGTACTTTGAAGAATGGATGTTCTATTTTGTGGAAATTATTCTAGAGGGAAGTCAGCACATAGAATGGGCCGAGATCATAGCTATATCCCTTAGGGATCAACTAAAGCAAACTCAAATGACCAAAAAAGAGTTCTATATGTCCTCATACTTAATGTATTGTTGGGCATGCACTCAAAACTTATCTCCTATTCAGAAAATTTGCTGGAGTGAAAGTTTGTTTATTGATTAATATTGCCCCTTGTTAAGAAAAGATAAAGTTTTAGAAGACTACAGGAAAGTATATGATGTGTTTTGTGGGAAACCATGCCAAGAACTTGCAGGCGTGCCGAACGAGAGAATTTGAAAGAATACTCAAAAATTGGTCCAGATATTTGGTAGTTTCTACATTCAATTTCCTTGCTTCACATATATTCAGGTAGGTGGATTTGAAGAGGAACCCCTGAAGTTGCCTCGGTATGATTTTGATTGTTTTGGACTGGCGGAGGTTTGTAGACAGTTATTTGTTGTTATTAAAAGTTCTCTCCCTGAAGACAAGTGGAATTCTTTATTCCTGGTGAACCTAGGCAATTTGGCCTATAATAGTATGTTGGATGCATCCATTATTGGGAGTAATTTGCTGAATTTTCACATGACCTTTTATGAATCAAGGATAGGGTTTGACAGTAAGGGTTTTAATAGGTAGACTCTAGCGCTAAGAAAATACCCCTCCCCAAGTTATCATCTTAAAGATTTATGGGAAAATCTCAGTAATGAGAAAATGGTCTAGGAGCGGGATCGAACCAGATACACTTTGTCTCAGATCAAGTTATTGCAGTTGAGGTTCGATATCAAAGCTGTGGAAGAGGATAGTTCAGAGATTCTATTTCCAACCGCCACCTGTTCAGAAGCAAAAAGTGTCCCAATTATCGATTGGGGCAGGAAAGAATCTAGCGATATTAAGCTTAGAGCCCGTCATATTTTTGAAGTGACTGAGAGTTGGATTACAGCAAAGAAGAAAGGAGTTCAACTCCCTATCGAAACATGCCTTGATACAGAATCACTTATCAAAGGTGTTAAGCAAGTTCATGCTAATGTTCCTCCCTTGTTACCAACTGCACGTGAAATAACATCATTGAAGGAGAAAACAACTTCAGTAAAACACCCTACAACACCAAGATCAAGGGTAAGGACGAGGTCAGAAAAGAAGAACCAGATGGCTTCAGTAGAACCCGACCATTTGGATGATGATGTTGAGATCAACAAAGAAGACCTCTCATTCATCCTTGATTATCAAGAGAAGGTTCAAGAGGTTCTCGCGCAGAGTCAGGAGCTATCCCAGGTTGCAAACACACCGGTAAAAACTCCTGATAATCGAATTATGCCTAGTTTGATTCCACCATGGCTCACTGCATCTATTAGTAAGAGAAAAAGTTTCAAACCGCTTGCTTTTCTAGTCAAAGAAGTTGTCACAAGGTATGCTGCCTGCACCCCAAAGGCTAAGAGATTGAAAAGTGACCCAAGGTTGACAACAGATCCATGAATAGGGAAGATTATTGTTGAAATTGCCACATTAAATCCTATGGAAGAGGCACAGGATCCTGAACCTGAAGATTATGAAATAACAAAAATGGAGTTGGGAGTTCTAAACAAGGATTCTCGTGATCGCATCTTCAAATTTTCCGCTGACCATATGTTGGGGCAGTCACAGAAAGATGGCAGTGAGAAACTCAAATTAAAGAAAATAGTTTCAACGATGGAAGAATTTCTCTCATCAATGGCTGAAGATGGTGTGCTACCTATGGCACAGGCCTCCCAAGGGTTTGACCCCAACTCGGTAGAGAACCAAAAATTTGTCAAATAGGTACAACAGCGAAGAACTTGGATAGAAATGATCAAGGCATGGATTCATGGTATAATATCATAAGGGAGCACCTTCATAAGGGAGTTAATGAGCACCCACAAGGATGGAAAAATACTCTTAGAGGAGATTCAGACCTTAATCCCAACATGGGAAAATGAGGTAGAAAATTGTGCAACCATTATGATGCGAGTACAAGAGATTGAGGATTATGGAGTAGAGCAGTTTTTAACTGAAAATCCCATGAAATTGGTTGATCCTTGTATGTTGTTTGTCTTAAAGAAAAACTTTGGCTAGAAGAACGCATTGTTTGAAGTGGCTATTTCTCAGATGAAAACTATGGAAAAAGAAGTACAGGAAATTCACTCTGATACCTTAAAGGACATAAAAGTAGTGAACCCCTCGGGAATCTTACAATTTGATGATGGAAATCAGGATGTTGATGCGATGGTTAAGTCTTTTGATGATGTAATGAACGCCTTCAAAGAAAATGAGACGCCAATAGTTTGCGACCACACTAGAACTGCCAACATCGAAGCTATGTTAATCTTGAACTGAGGACAACTGCTGAAACAAGCTGAAAAAATCTAGAAGATGCGATGGGAAAAGAACGTGATGCACGCCAAGTTAGCCGTACTAAAGAATCTTCATGCCCCGCCTACACAGGAACTGCTCCATTTTTTCGATCATGGAAGCTGGTGAAGATGGCCATGTCAGAAGATACCAATGAAAACTAAAATTGATTCAGTTTTATTTTCTTAAATTATCTTTCTTTTAAAACCTTATTTTGAGAACTTAGTTATAACTGGTAACTGTTTCTTTTTATGTTTGTGTCCGAGAAGCCAGGTTTTTCGGGAGGCTTTCTTGGACTGCTAAACTATATAAGTTGGAGCTTAAAAATCTTAAGGGGTTAGAATAGAAAAGAGAGGAGGAGAGAATTTAGAATTGTATAAAAGATTTTGTTTTTCGATAGTTTAAGTGGCTGATAATATTTAGACTTTGAGCTAGTTATACCTGGATGCTCATGCTGAGATGAATTTTGATTTTTGAAAATCAGATAGTAATATATATTCCTACTTTGTGAGAGTTATATATTGGATCTTTGCATGTGTTATTCCTTTTTAGTCATTTAATTTTAGATTTATAAGTTTTAGATCTTTGTAGATGAATACTTAACAATTTTGAGTCTCTTGGTTATTAAGTTAGTTTAAGCCTCTTTCTGCAAAATAGTTTCTGACTCTTTCAAGGTTTTGCAAGTTTCAATGCTATACCTCATCTATCCAAGAACAGTTGGGAGATATTTTTCCTACTTTTTAGTTAAAACCTTGTATGTTTAAATTGCAAGTATCCATTCATTGAAAATATTTGAAAGGGAGTTGTACCTTTGTAAAATTCAGAGGGAAGCAAAGTAAATGCTTACCCAACTGTTGTTTAAGGATTTGTTTTCAAGGGCATAGAGTTATAAAGTAAACATCAATATTTAGGGAGAAAAAATCTATTAACCAACAGATTTTTGGCGACTCTACTTGGGAAAGACCAGTGCAATGCGCTAGTCTTATTCTCGTTATAATGCCACTTAATGGTGCTACCCAATAACAACGTGTTCCCCGTGCTCCAACTAAATTTGGGTTTTGAAGACACACAGGAGGATTTAATCTCAGATCTTGCTTCAGCTGCCTAGAGGTCCAGACAAAGAAACCAAGAGTTCCATCGGGTTCAAGCAGTGCTTGAGAGAGAGGAAGAAATTGGTGAATGTCTAAGAGGTATTCCTGTTGCTAGAGAAGCTGTCATAGTTAACAAACTTGCACAAGGTCAACAACAGAACTAAGGTTTGAATAGACACTTGAACTGATGACTAGAAGGTACACAAGAGGGGAGTGTAGCAAAGGATTAGTGGATGAGGATTTCAAACTATTGGAAAGCCTAAATTTCAAACCAGATTTAAATCTTCACCGAAAAAGAAAGGCTCAAACTGTCAGCCGACCCTCATCTCCCCCGTGAAGCCTAGCTGTTCCATTGACTATTCAAGCCATTGTTTTTCCAGGTACTATAATTCCCACCATTTTAAATATTCAGCCTTTGAATCTCCAACTTCCAACCATGGCCGAAAACCAGCCTTGGGGCCAACACATTGGGCCTCTAAACCTGGGAATTAACCAACCTGTCGATTTACCCAAAGGAGCCAATCAAATTTTACCCAAGTTCAGTGGCGACAGAAAGATCTCTTCAGATGATCATCTCAATTCTTTCCAAACCACTTGTGGGATCATGAGTGTTGCTACCGAAGATGTGGCAGTGAGACTTTTTGTCAGGACTCTTGTAGATGCTGTCGCTGATTGGTTCAGTCATTTGCCAAATGGATCCAATACAAATTGGGATACTATGAAGCGGGCTTTCGAAAAAAGTTTCAAAACCCCTGATAATGAAGTCTCTTTATTATTACAACTCAGTCAGTTAAAAAAAGAGATCCACAAACCCATGAGAGAGTTTGTTGCCAAATTCAATAGAAATCTACAAAGAATTCCCGCAACCGCCGCCCCGAGTTACGAAAACAAAAAGATTTTCTTTCTTAATGCAGTCCCACAAGACATAAGCTTCCATTTTTTGAAAGACGGGGTGCCCAATCTTGAAGATGCCCAAACTAGAGGGATTGAACTTGAAGACACCCTCATAACTGCCGGCAAGTGGAAAAGAGAAGTGCAAGCCCCAAGCAATTCTTCAGCAGCTACAACTACAGATCTGATGGTATAGAGGCTTATGAATGACATAGAAATGCTAAAAAGGCAGCAGAACAGGGCCACCACTTCCTATCAACCCCCCTATCAAGACATAAGTCAAAGGCAATTTCCCAAACAACAAATTAAAGCTCAAAAGTTACCTGGCCCTCAACAGAGGTTGCAAATAGAGTCTGCTCCCAAGGAAACTATGTGCTCATTCCACCTGACCACTGACCATGATGGGGATACATGTACCAAATGGTTAAGAAGCTTACAACTCAATGCAGCCAGAGATGAGATGAGTAACGAACAACTTCATGAGGAAAAGAATTCTCCAGACATTGGTTCATCAGGTTCTTTCTACTTAGAATATGAACTGGGTGCAAAGCAAGGTGGAAATGTATTAGCAACCCTACAAGATCCAGCCTGCACTATCTTAACAAGAAATCAACGAACTCAGAAGTTTGTTCAGGGTGCAACTGCTGCAAGCGCAGACACAAAAAGAAAGGAAGCTATCAGCGTAAAAACACCCACAAGTTCAAGAGCTCTAGAGGTAAAAATTCTTTCCAAAAATACAACTTCTCCTCCATCTCCTTTCGATTTTGTTGAGTCCTATAAGTCTTCAACGGTTTGTATCTCTTCTCTTGATTTCTTGAAGATGCACTCTAGAGAATTGGATAGGTTGGTGAAACATGTTAAAGGGGAAACCTATACAAGTCCTCAAGAAGATAAACCCTTCATAGGGGAAACCACCACTATTCAAGAACCTTTTTTTTTTCCAGCCTCAAGACTCTCCTCAAATTCCAGAAGGATGTCATTCTATAAATTCCATCGAAGATGAGTATGAAGAGAAAAATCCAAATCCGTTTTATGTCTCTCTGCTATTGAATGGTCAAAAATTGAGTAATTGTATTATTGATTCTGGTGCCTCTGACAACATAATGCCCGCCCCCGTAGCTAAGGCTTTAGACTTACCCATAACCAAAACTTTTGGTCATTGTTAATCTATGGATGGTAAGAAAGTACCATTAAAGGGTCAGATCAAAGATTGTCAAGCTGTCCTAGCCGCATACCCTAACAAATGATTAAAACTCACTATTTTAGTAGCTGATATCCCAGCTAGTTACAGAATGTTACTCAGCAGAACCGTCTGTAAGGACTTAGGCGGGGATATAAAAATGGATTGGTCTGAAGCCACAATTCCTGTGGGAAAAAAGAAAGTAAAGCTAGAACCCGAACTTAAGAATAAGTATACCGTGATACCCTCAGATTAACCCAGAGCCCAAATCTTGTATGAGGAATGTAATTTTGGGAATTATGTCATCCTAACTTATTCAGATAAAGATATCCAAATCAATCCTCAGAAAGAAGAAGACATTTGGAAAATGGAATTTGATGGAAGCTGTTCCAACTCAGGTTCAGGTGCCGGAGTGGTCCTTTTTCCCCCCCATGGAGAGTGTATTCCCTTCTCTTTCAAATTAGATTTCAAAAACACTAAAAAAACCGCAGAATATGAAGCTTTGTTGTTAGGTCTGGAGGAATGTAGGATTAGAGGAATCAAAAAGTTGATTGTGAAAGGAGATGTCGAATTGATTGTGAAACAGGTTCGGGGGCAGTTTTCTATAAAGAACGAGAAATTAAAGCACTATAGAAATCTAGTGTGGGACGACATAGAATTTTTTGATGCCTTATCCATTGAGTATATTCCTAGAAATCAGAATATGAGAGCAGATGCTTTGGCTGTATCGGCCTCCTTACTTTTGCCACATCCTGATTTTAAAAATCAAAAATACCAGATTGAAATGATATACAAGCCGAGGGTACCAGACAATGTTCAGAACTGGCAAGTGTTTGATGATGATACAGAGCTTAAAGAATTTCTGGAATGTGCTGCTGGATTTACTTACGTATATTCTGAAGGTTCAAAAAATGAATGTAAATAAATTTACCAAGATGAGGCTGGCAGTGCAGGGGTGATTCAGCTGAAAAGTAATAAAATCCCTAAGGGCCTAGTTTCTCTGGAGCATCTGTTTAGAAGGAGAGATGATAGCACATTAAAGGAAAAGGTCTCACATGTTCCAAATTCAAAAGAATATGACAAAATTGATATAGGTGACTAGGGTTCTCCTAGGTGGATTTCCATTGGCCGAAATTGTACTGAATCTGAAAAGGAAGACTTGAAAAGGTTATTGAAGGAGTACAGAGATGTTTTCGCCTGGGACTATGAAGATCTGAAATTTTTTAGAAATGGTCAATTTGAACACCAAATCCCCTTGAAACCTAGAGTTGTTCCTTTTCGCCAAAAGTTAAGGAACTATAACCCTAAAGTATAGGAAGCTATACTAAGGGAAGTTAAAAAGATTTTGTAGGCCCGAATCATCTATCCTATTCACCATTCAACATGGATAGCTAACATAGTTCCCATGAGGAAGAAAATTAGTGAAATTCAAATTTGTGTTGATTTTCAGAACTTGAACCAAGCAAGTTTGAAAAATAATTATGCTTTGCCTATCATGGAGCACGTTTTGCAAGCGGTCTCTGGTTCTGAAGCCATGTGGATGATAGATGGCTATTCAGGTTACAATCAAATAGGTGTAGCAAAGGCCGACCAACACAAGACAACTTTCATCACACCATGGGGTACTTATGCCTACAACTGGATGCCTTTTGGATTAATAAATGGAGGTGCAACTTTTCAACAGGGAATGAACTCTTCCTTCGAAGATCTCAGAAATAAAATTATAGTGATCGATCTGGATGACCTTACAGTATTTTCAAAAAGGAGAAACCAGCACTTGAATGACCTTGAACAAGTTTTGCAGCATTGCAGAAACCATGGTATCTCTTTAAATCCCAAAAATTCAGTATCCTTTGTAGAGGAGGCAAATTTAATTGGCCATATAGTATCAAAGTAGATCATCAAAATAGATCCTTAATGAGTTAAAGCAATTCAACAACTCAACCTACCTACTAGAAGAACTAGTCTAAAGTCATTCTTTGGTCAAATTAATTTTCTATGAGCTTTTATTCCTAAATTCTCTGAAGTGACAAGACATATGATCGAAATGATGAGTGAGAAAATCCATTTTAAATGGAATAATGATGGATGAAAAGCTTTTGAAGATATTAAAACTGCCATATCTCAGGCGCCAGTATTGAGGAATCCAAATTTTGAAAAAGATTTCATTATGTACTGCTACGCTTCTCAACACACCCTTTCAAGCATCCTCACTCAGAAAGACAAAGAATGATAGGAAACACCCATAGCCTTTATGAGCGTACCCCTGAAGAAGCATGAACTCAAATACTCCCAAATAGAAAAGCATGCTTATGCGGTGGTAAAGGCGGTGAAGCATTTCAGCTATTACATTCTTCACTCACATAGCACTGTATATGTGCCAGAAACTGCTGTGAGGAGCATCCTAATTCAGAAGGAAGCTGGCATGAATAACAGAACTGTATGGATTGTGAAGATTCAAGAATATGATTTGACAATCAAACCCACAAATTTGGTAAGAGGAAAGGTTTTATGTAAGTTAATTGTAGAGAACAATGAGATATGTGAAAAAATTGATGAAGTCCCTATGGCATTATTATTTGGTTTAATCGACCCTTGGTTCTCTAACATCACTTACTTCCTTACATATGGAGAATTCCCAGGTCATTTGAACCAATAGGAAAGGTGCAATCTGAGGTTAAAAGCTAATAAATATGTGATCTCCTAGGGAACTTTGTTCAAAAAGGGTGTCGATGGAACTTTTCTCAGGTGTGTTGATGAAGAACAATGGAAAGAATTATTGAAAGAATTCCATAATGAAGCATGCGGGGGACATTACTCTTCAACTATGACAGCCTATAATATTCTTAAAAATCGGTTCTACTGGCCAGGAATGTTCAAGGATGCATATCAGTATGTCAGAAACTGTGAAAATTTTCAACTGTTTGCAGGGAGACCTTATTTGGCGGCGTTACCCCTCAAGCCAGTTATTGTGGAAGAACCATTTAGACAATGGGGAATCAATTTCATCAAACCATTGAAACCACCATCTAGTGCTAGGGATATCTATATTCTTATGGCCACTGATTATTTTACGAAGTGGGTGGAATCGATACCCACGAAGAAGGCGAACTCTCAGGTGGTGTGTGAATTTTTGCTGAACTTTATTTTTGTAAGATTCGGTGTGCCAATCAAAATTGTAGTAGATAATGCTACATATTTTTCTTCACAAGAGATATCAACCTTTTTCTATGAGCGTGGTGTAGTGTTGGCACATTCCTTAGATTATTTCCTGCAGGAAAATGGCCAAGCAGAATCCAGCAATAAAAACTTGATAGCCATAATGAAAAAATTAATGGATGATAGCCCCCGAGAATGGCACAAGAAACTCCATGAGGCACTGTGGGCAGATCAAACCACTTTGAAGTGAGCTATTGGCATGTCACCCTTTGAACTAGTATATGGAATTGGGGCTCATGTTTCATTACCTCTTGAACTATCCTCGGAAAAACTCCAAGCAGTCATTGAAGATGAGTATTTCAAAGATCCTTTAGAAAGGCATGTAATGCACTTAAGCAAGTTGGACGAAGATAGAGAAAACATGATTGATCATATCACTGAGCATCAGATGAAGGTGAAGCAGATATTTGATATGTGAGCTAGACCTCATGGTTTTATGGAGGGCGATGAAGTTCTTCTATGGGACAAAAGAAGGGCATCAAAGGGATCATATGGGAAGTTTGAATCTCTGTAGAAAGGCCCATTCATTATCTCGGAAGCTCTGGGTTTGAATTCTTATAAATTGTCCTATCTAGATGGTGTTAACCTGCCATTTACTTACAATGGGTAGGATCTGAAACTGTGCAAGCTCTAGGTGTCGAAGTCTATTCCCTTTGTACATATTAGTTAGTTTTCAGTGTTTTCAGTTTTGGTGGTGCCTCTAGTCTCTTTTCTTTTCCTTTTGTTTAGTTTTGTCTGCGAAACCAGTATTTTGAGTTCTCTGCATATTGGGCAATCTACAGTTCCCAGTCAAAGCCAATGTTAGGGGGTTAAGAGTCACCTTTATTTGAAATTTATAAGTTCACTTGTTTATAATAGTCAAAGTCTCACTCCCTTTAATTCCCTACCTTGCTGTTTCCTCCAAAGACTTTTTTTTTCATCCGAGTCTGTCAAATCTAAGCCTTTGGCATCATCAGGTTCAATTCTAGTCTTTTAAAAGTTGGTCACTCAAGCTTTCAATTCATTTGAACCTCTTTGAACCTCTTTGAACTCAAGTTTGAAGTAGTTCAATAATGGCCCAAGTCTTTTTATCGCTAACGATTTGTTCCTGTAGGAAAGCACGCGACATTTCCCTCTTGTGATGTGTTGAACCTCTTTGAACCCTTTTGAACCCATGTTCAAAGTAGTTCAAAAAGGTATGCAGACAGGATTATTAATTATGAGACGTCTGACAAGACAGGCCGATTGAGATGGCACGATTCTATTTGCTGAGTTAGTATACGGAATTCAGGGAAATCACTTACACGGGTGAACATATTTGATTTGAGAGTAAATAATGATGATTGGGGAAGGTGGCGGGTCTCAAAGATATATTTTGATTTGAAAGAATTCATTTTCATGTCACTTGGCATTGAAGGCTTGATTAATACCCACATGAAGCTGTCTCTTTCGCGCTTCAAACTGCAAATAAAAGAAGCTTTGTAAGTTATTTTTCCTTATTATACATTAGTGGACTCTCAGCGCTAGGAAGGCAGTTTGTTCAGATTCAGCTATTACAAGTAGCTTTTTCAAGCTCTGCTCCTTGTTTCTTGTTGTTGCTTAAAGTTTAATATTTTGAGCAGTGAGCTGGTAAACTATTCATTTTCTTGTGCAAATATGAAGTTTGTTATGCACTTCTTTGGAAATGTAAAGAACATAGAATGTAGGGCTCCAGTCATAGTGGACACAGATTTATTGGGGGTTTTAGTTGACATCATGGCTTCAAAGCTCTCTTCTCATGATGATGAAGAGTCTGTTATAGAATTTTTAACCAGTGGCTTACTAGAAGCAGCTGCATTCCCACCTTCCACCGTTTGCCTAGAGTTAATACAGGAGTGCATTAATAGATATGATGTCAAATCAAAGTGTATTTTAAATGCAGAAAGTAAAACCCTAATACCAGTAAATTATGGAACCATTGCAGCAGTTTTTAAGATACCTGATGAGAGTCTAGTTAACTTCACCCCTACCCAGTTTTTGGCTCAATTTAGAGAATATATTGATAAGAACAGAAGCCATATAGTGAGAAAATGGACCAAAACCAACTATAGAGGTAGGTTGCACTTACCAAAGTCCCTTACTAAAGATCACATGAACCCTCCAGTACATGATATTGTTGTCCTTCTTCACCATTTAAAGGGTTTAGAACAAGCTTTGTACTTTGAAGAATGGATGTTCTATTTTGTGGAAATTGTTCTAGAGGGAAGTCAGCACATAAACTGGGCCAAGATCATAGCTATATCCCTTAGGGATCAACTCAAGCAAACTCAAATGACCAAAAAAAAGTTCTATATGTCCTCATACTTAATGTATTGCTTGGCCTGCACTCAAAACTTATCTCCTATTCAAAAAATTCCTTGGAGCGAAAGTTTGTTTATTCAGGAATATTGCCCCTTGTTAAGAAAAGATAAAGTTTTAGAAGACTACAGGAAAGTACACGATGTGTTTTGGGGGAAACTATGCCAAGAATTTGTAGGCACGCCGAACGAGAGAATTTCAAAGAATGCTCAGAAATTGATCCAGATATTTGGTAGTTTCTACATTCAATTTCCTTGCTTCACATAAATTCGGGTAGGTGGATTTGAAGAGGAACCCCTGAAGTTACCTCAGTATGCTTTTGATTTTTTTGTACTGGCAGAGGTTTGCAGAAAGTTATTTGTTGTTATTAAAAGTGCTCTCCCTAAAGACAAGTGGAATTCTTTGTTTCCAGTGAAGCTAGGCAATTTGGCCTGTAATAGTATCTTGGATGCATCCATTATTGGGAGTAATTTGCTGAATTTTCACATGAACTTTTATGAATCAAGGACAGGGTTTGACATTAAGGGTTTCTCCAGGCAGACTCTAGGGCTGAGAAAATACCCCTCCCCAAGTTATTATCTTGAAGATTTATGGGAAAATCTCAGTAATGAGAAACTAGTCTGGGAGCAGGATCAAACCAGAATCACTTTGTCTTTGATCAAGTTATTACAATTGAGGTTCGATATCAGAGGTGTGGAAGAGGACAGTTCAAAGATTCTATTCCCAACCGCCACCTGTTCAGAAGCAGAAAGTGTCCCAATTATCGATTAGGGCAGGAAAGAATCCAGCGATATTAAGCTCAGAGCCCACCGTATTTTTGAAGTGACTGAGAGTTGGATTACAGCAAAGAAGAAAGGAGTTCAACTCCCTACCAACACATGCCTTGATACATAATCACCTATTGAAGGTGTTAAGCAAGTTCATGCTAATGTTTCTCCCTTGTTACCAACTGGAGGTGAAATAACATCATTGAAGGAGAAAACAACTTCAGTAAAACACCCTACAGCACCAAGATCGAGGGTAAGGATGAGGTCAGAAAAGAAGAACCAGATGGCTTCAGCAGAACCCGAACATTTAGATGATGATGTTGAGATCAACGAAGAAGACCTCTCATTCATCCCTGATCATCAAGAGAAGGTTCAAGAGGTTCTCACACAGAGTTAGGAGCTATCCCAGGTTGCAAACACACTAGTAAAAACTCTTGATAATCAAATTATGCCTAGTTTGATTCCACCATGGCTCACTGAATCTGTTAGTAAGAGAAAAAGTTTCAAACTGCTTGCTTTGCCAGTCAAATAAATTGTCACAAGGTATGCTTCCCGCACCCCAAGGCTAAGAGAATGAAAAGTGACGTAAGGTTGACAACAGATCCATCAATAGGGAAGATTATTGCTGAAATTGCCACATTAAAGCCTATGGAAGAGGCACAGGATCCTGAACCTGAAGATTATGAAATAACAAAAATGGAGTTGGGAATTCTGAACAAGGATTCTCGTGATCACATCTTCAAATTTTTCGCTGACCATATGTTGGGGTAGTCACAGAAAGATGGCAGGGAGAAACGCGAATTAAAACAAATAGTTTCAACGATGGCAGAATTTCTCTCATCACTGGCTGAAGATGGTGTGCTACCTATGGCACAGGCCTCCCAAGGGTTTGACCCCAACTCGGCGGAGAACCAAAAATTGGTCAAACAGGTACAACAAGGAAGAACTTGGACAGAAATGATCAAGGCATGGAATGATGGTATAATAGTAGAAGGGAGCACCTTCATATGGGAGTTCATGAGAACCCGCGCGGATGGCGAAATACTCTTAGAGGAGATTCAGACCTTAATCCCAACATGGGAAAATGAGGCAAAAAATTGTGCAACCATTGTGGTGCGAGTACAAGAGATTGAGGATTATGGAGTAGAGTAGTTTTTAACTAAAAATCCCATGAAATTGGTTGATCCTTGTATGCTGTTTGTCTTAAAGAAAAAATTTGGCTGAAAGAACGCATTGTTTGAAGTGGCTATTTCTCAGATGAATGCTATGGAAAAAGAAGTACAGGAAATTCACTCTTATACCTTAAAGGACATAAAAGTAAATAACCCCTCGGGCATTTTACAATTTAATGATGGAAATCAGGATGTTGATGCGATGGTTAAGTCTTTTGTTGATGTAATGAATGCCTTCAAGGAAAATGAGACGCTAATAGTTTGCAACCTCACTAGAACTACCAACATTGAAGCTATGTTAATCTTGAACCGAGGACAATTGTCGAAACAAGCTGAAAAAATATAGAAGATGCAATGGGAAAAGAATGTGATGCACGCCAAGTTAGCCACACTAAAGAATCTGCATGCCCCGCCTACAGAGGAACTGCTCCATGTTTTTTGGTCATGGAAGTTGGTGAAGATGGCCATGCCAGAAGATACCAAAGAAAACTGAACTGGATTCAATTTTATTTTCTTAAATTATCTTGCTTTTAAAACCTTATTTTGAGAACTCTGTTATAACTGGTAACTGTTTCTTTCCATGTTTGTGTCTGAGAAGTTGGGTTTTTCGGGAGACTTTCTTGGACTGCTGAACTATATAAGCTGGAGCTTAAAAATCTTGAGGGGTTAGAATAGAAAAGAGAGGAGGTGAAAATTTACAATAGCATAAAATATTTTTTTTTTTGATAGTTTAAGTGGCTGATAATATCTAGACTTTGAGCTAGTTATACCTGGATGCTCATGCTGAGATGAATTTTGATTTTTGAAAATCAGATAGTAATATATATTCCTACTTTGCGA
>MU224636.1:1245878-1266694 GCA_018584345.1 Thuja plicata | reverse complement strand
TCTCTCTCTCTCTCTCTCTCTCTCTCTCTCTCTCTCTCTCTCTCTCTCTCTCTCTCTCTCTCTCTCTCTCTCTCTCTCTCTGTTCATCAATCTTGTCACTTCTCATATGAAGTTTTTCAATGTGTTTATTAGCCTCAACATGTTCTCCTTTTATAATTTGGTTGTATTTATCTAATTCATGATACTTGGTTCTATAGTCATATCTACATCTTTCCCATCTAAATATTTGTATTCTTTAGGATTTCTTCAATTTTTTCCCTTCCATCTTTTTATTTCTGAATTTCTTTATCCGTTTGAATAGAATTTTTTTCATGATCCTGGTTCAATGCATCTTTTTCTTATTCAAGTTGTTTGATATTATTAGATAAATCATTATCTGAATCTTGTTTTATATTTTCTATAAGATCTTGCCTTTGATTCATGGAAAGTTCAAGTTGTTCCTTGAGTTTCTTGATGAAACCTTTGGCTCTTCTAAATTTTAATTTCAAATCACCATTTTAAGCTTTAGCCTTATCAAGGTCTTCAAGTGTTGCTTCAAAGTTGGTGCAGGAGCACCTTAAGGTCTTTGAAAGATCTTTGAATAATTTTTGGCTTGTAGGTTGGTTTTTCCAACCCCTAAAGTTCATAAGGACTAAATATGAAGTCCCAAGTGTGTTTTGATTTTGTCTAGAGATAAGAGTGATTAGGGTTTAGTGTTTGATGAGGTCAAATAGGATCTAGGTGTTTAAGTCCTAGGAAGTCAACCCAATGGTCAAATTTGTGTTGAGATCCAAAAATGGAGTGAAATTTGGGATTTTGATGTTTTTATGTGTTTTAAGGTCTTATAGGATGATTTGAATTCAAATTGGGGCATTAGGTATAGTGGTTTGACAAAATGCTCAAAGATGTAAAAGTTGCTCATGACAACTTTTCAACTTTGAAACGTTGTCATGACAACATTTCTTAAAAACTAGGAAAGGGTTTTAATGGTGCCCAAATATAGACATAAGGGTACAAAAATGTGGGAATATGGTATATAAGGTGGACTAAACCTGAATTTTGATAGTTGGTTGTCATTGTGTATGGACTGAGCATTGTGAAGGAAAGTTTTTTATTGTATTCTGTAACAGAGCTTTGATCTAGTTGTTTAATGGATTGAAAGTGATGAAATAATGCATTGAGACCTTTTGTTTTGGCATGTAGTTACTTGTTTTGGTATTGGTTTAATTTTTTAGTTTTACTGGTTAAGTTTTTGTAAATTATTTGTTTTCTTCTAGTTTGCAATCTGGTTTTGAGCCAGTCATGTAAATATGCATCCTACTTGAATTCCCCTGTTCAAATCTTTATGGCCTCTTGGATTCAAGTAGGGGACTCCTTTTATAGTGTAAATATAGATTTTGGAGTCATTTTGTATATGGGAAGCATTTTTAACACCAAACCCAAGGCGAGTGCCAGTGCATTATGGTTATGAGCTTGGATGAGATAGTAGCAATAAAACTTGCTAAATGCATTGGGTGAACCCAATCAATGGTAGGAGAATGTAGAGGAGAGAGTCCTCGATAATTTGATGTAGGGAGATGATTAGAGGAGTTGAATAGATCACCTAGTTCAATCCAAGAACACAAACTAGTGTACATGTTCCCAAAACCCTTAAAAGTAGGGGTTTCTTGAAAGTCCTATGTACGGACAGGGTGGGGGTCTAAATCTTTGAAAATATTAGAGCCTAGTATATTCTTACAAAGAATCCATAGAGTATTCATAAGGTTGTTAAGGGATTTTGTGTGTAAATCCAAGTTTATAATTTGTAGGAGAGATAATTAGGCCTAAAAGTCTACAAGGCCTAAAACTCTTGAAATTAAGGACCCGTTTGAAAACTAATGGAGGCATCCATAAAAATGGATCAAGATCAATTGAGGGTGACCTAGGAATGGTCAAGAAGCCTATCTTTATATGCAAGGATAGTTTGGAGAGAAAGTGGAAAGATAATACTTTGGGTGCATAAAATTATGGAGAAGGACTTAAGGAGACTTTGAAGTTGGTGGAGATCTCTAAAGGAGATAGATGATCACAGAGTTTTCCTCTAGTTAGGGTGGTGATAGGAACCCTAAGAAGGCCCAAGGAGAGGTCTTTATAGGAGCAAGAATACTCTTGACAGTGAGCTCCCCACCAAATTTGTATCAGAGCCATTGAAAGTCTTGGGAGTTGATTAGCGTATGTTAGAGAGAAGTGAATCCATAGGAGAAAGCACAATGGTGACCAATGTAGAATTGAAAAGGGAATTTTTAGAGGAGAAAGATAAGAATAGGGTTCCTGAAGAAGATATGGAAGAATTGATGTTGAAGTTGGTAGAAGTTGCAGAGACAACAAGTAAGATGAAAGAACAAATGAGTGAAGATAAAGATAAATTAAAGAAACAAGTTGAAGAGGAGGTAGAACCAGAGCCTGACCCTCTTCTACCTAAGGAACCATTCCTCAAGGTCCTCAAGGGATTAAGTGGTAAGGCCCTAGAAGGAATTCTAGTGGTCTCTTGCAAGATGGATGCGAAGCTATTTATGGAGTGGATTGAGGGTATGGAGAACCATTTCGATTGTGATGGAATCACAAAGGCACAGAAGGTGAAGATAGCCAAATCAAGGCTAAGAGGACAAGAATTAAATTGGTCAAATTTTTTTCAAGAAGAAAGAGAGAAAGAAGGGAAGAAAGCAATAGAAAATTAGAAATCTATGGTGGCTAAGGTGAAAGAAGACTACCTACCAGAAGACTATGATATCCAACTACATAAGAGAAGGAAAAATATTAGACAAAAGGACCTAGATGTGCCATCCTATACAGAAGAGTTCCAGAAGATTTGTCTTAGATATAGGGTATAAGAGACAGAGAGAATCAAGGTTGCTCAATACCTTAACAGATTAAGGTGGAATATACAAGAAGAGATAAGCCTCTTTAATCTAAACTCCACTCATATTTGTTTTCAAATGGCCCTAAAAGTGGAAGAGAAACTTAGAAAGAAGAAAGACTCTAACTCAAGGGGTAGAGGAAGAGGTAGAGACTATAGGAGGATATAGAGGTGGTTCCATTGGAAGGGGAAATGAAACAGAAGCCAAGGATACTCTAGGGGTGTTGAACAAAACCATGAGTCTAATAACAAAGGAGGATATAACAGAGGAAGAGGATTTCACAATGGTGGAAGAGGCAGACCAAGTGGGTTTGGAAGGAGGTCACACTTTTCTATAATGAAGTGTTACTATTGTAGACAATTAGGTCACCCTGCCTATAGATTTCCTGATAAGCCAGCTACTTCTCAAGGTGAGAAGAACATTGCCTATGTATAAGAAGAGGACATTACTAATAATCAGAGATCAGTCTGGATTTAGAGAAGGGAGATAACCTCATTCTTAGGAGGATTCTAACCAAAGAACCTACAAAGGATGAACAAAAGAAGAGAAGGGATGTTTTTAGGTCAAGCGTAAGATACTTGGTAAGGTATGTAGGGTCATAATTGACTCTAGATCTACTAACAATGTAATATCAGAGGAAGCAGTACAGAAACTTAAGTTGGACAAGATTCCTCATGTATGCCCTTACAAAGTAACTTGGTTGAATAAGGGACATAATATCTTGGTGAATGAAAAAGTGTGGGTTGAGTTCACTATTGGAAAGTATCAAGATAGGATACTTTGTGATGTGTTGCCAATGGATGCATGCCATCTATTGCTTGGTAGACCATGGTAGTATGATAGAGAAGCAATTCACTATGGGAAGGAGAATAAGTACTCATTCAAGAAGAATAGAGTAACTTATAAGATATAGTCATTAATAGAAGAAGAAATAGTGGAGAAGATAGACTCCAACACTCTTCTAATGAGTGGTAAAGAGTTCTTAAAGGAAATGAAAGATGACAGTGAAATTGGTTATGCTATTCTAGTAAAGTCAAGGGAGGAGGAGACATGTAAACAAGTACCCATGCCAACAGAAGTGAAAGAGTTACTAGATTAGTTTAAAGACACCATTTGTGAAGGGACTCCAGCTACATTACCACCAAAGAGAGAGATAAGTCATAAAATTGACTTTGTTCCAGGGGCATCATTGCTAACAAGGCCGCATACAAAATGACACCTTAATAGAACAAAGAGATAGCAAGGTAGGTTCAAGAGTTATTGGAACAAGGGTTGATCAGGAAGAGCATAAGCCCATGTGTTGTCCCAATGTTGTTGGCTCCTAAAAATGGAGGTAAGTGGAGAATATGCACTGATTCTAGGGAAATTAATAGGATAACTATTAGATATAGATTTCCTATTCCTAGAATAAAGGACTTAATGGATTTCTTAGGGGGTGCTAAGTACTTCTCAACTATTGACTTGAAGAGTGGGTACTATCATATTAGAATAAAAGAGGGTGATGAGTGGAAGTCAACCTTTAAAACTATAGAGGGGCTATAAGAATGGTTAGTAATGCCCTTTGGGCTTACCAATGCACTTAGTACTTTTATGAGGGTCATGAATGAAGTCTTGAAGGATTATATAGGTATATTTATAGTTGTCTACCTAGATGACATCCTCATTTATAGTAAAACAAAGGAAGAGCATATGAAACACTTAGAACTAGTGTTGAAGAGGTTGCATGAGGAGAAGTTCACCATAAACCTTGAAAAGAGTGAGTTTATGAAACAAGAACTAGTCTACTTAGGATTTATAGTATCCCAAGGTGACTTGAAGATGGACAAGAGAAATGTTGAAGCAATTTTGAGTTGACCTACTCCTAAGACAGGGACTGAAGTCAAAATATTCCACGGGTTAGCCCAGTTCTATAGGAAGTTTGTTAGCAGATTCAGTGAAATATGTGCACTAGTCCTTGATACTATCAAAGGAGGAATTAAAACAAAATTTGTTTGGACCAAGGAGGCCAATGAAGGATTTGAGAAATTAAAGAGGGAAGTAGCCACCCAGCCAATACTAGTTTTACCAAGTTTTGATAAACTTTTCATTATGGAGTGTGATGCTAGAAACATAGAAATGAGTGCAATCCTAAGTCAAGAAGGAAGTATAGTAGCTTTCTTTAGTGAGAGGCTTGATGAGGCAAATTCTAGATACTCCTCATATGATCTTGAGCTTTATGCATTGGTGCAGGCTCTTAAGAAGTGGAGGCACTATTTGTTGCCCAAAGAATTTGGGGTTTATACTAATAATAGGGCCTTAAGCTACATTAATACATAGGAGAAGCTTAGTTTGAGGCATATAAAATGGATGGAGTTTCTGCAATCATATACCTTCACTATCAAGCAAAAAAGGGGGTGAATAACAAGGTAGAAGATTCCCTTAGTAGGATATTTCTCACCATCCAAGAGATTCAGTTGCGAAGCACAGGGATTGAAGGATTCAAAGACCTATATGAGGGAGATACTAATTTCTCAGAGATTCATAAGGTGTGTACTAATTTTGAGAATCACTTTCATAGTGAGTTTGCAGACTATACCTTGCAGAATGGTTTTTTGTTTAAAGGAAAACAGTTATGTGTTCCAAATAGTTCATTGAGGGAGAACTTCATCCAAGAGAATAAAAATGGAAGTTTGAGTGGTCACTTTGGGTTGAATAAGACCCTAGACTTAGTGGAAAGGTTCTATTGGTGGCCTAAAATGTAGAAAGATGTTAGAAGGTATGTGGAGCAGTGTGGAGTATGTTAGAAGGCAAAGGGGACATCATCAAATGTAGGTATTTACCAGCCATTACCCATCCCAAGTAGACCATGTGAGTGTATAAGTATGGACTTCATAGTGGGGTTACCTAGGACTCCAACTGGTCTAGATAGTGTTTTTTTAGTTGTGGATAGATTCAGTAAAATGAGTAACTTCATCCCATGTAAGAAAACTCATGATGCAAGTCACATTGCCCACATTTTCTTCAAGGAGATAGTTAAGATACATGGCTTTCCAATAAGTATTGTTACAGACATAGATGTGAAGTGTATGGGGCACTTTTCGAAGACCCTATTGAAAATAATAGGGACTAATTTGTCTCATGGATCTGCATATCATCCTCAAATGGGTGGTCATATAGAATTGATCAACATGGTTCTTGGAAAATTTCTAAGATGTTTAACTAAAGCATATGGGCAAGGATGGAAACTAGTTATCCCACAGGAAGAATTTGCCTACAATGAAAGCGCAAATAGGACTACTGGTAAGAGTCCATTTGAGATTGTATATGGGATACACCCAAGGGGTGTAATGGAGTTCAGATACTTGAAAGGATATGAGGGAATAAGTGGACATGGAGATGACTTTTCATAGTCAATGAGAGAAGTCCATGAACAAGTAAAGAAGACTCTAATGGAGACCAATTAGAAGTTTAAGGATAAGAAGGATGAAGGAAGGAAAGACCTATAATTTAAGGTAGGAGACTTCATGATGGTGTTTTTGAACAAGCATATATTAAAAAATGGTATACCATGAAAGTTACAAATGAAGAGTATTGGACCATGTAAGGTGAAAGCCAAGTATGGTACCAATGCGTATAAGATATATCTTCCAAAATAGATGTCTATTTCTCCCATTTTCAATGTGAAGGATTTTATTCAATACAAAGGACCAGAGATAGATGAAGGAGAGTAGAGTACTGAGGTATCTTGGGATGTGGATGAACTCAGAGTATCTATTCAAGCTAAGCCACAAGTGGAAAGAATTCTATATTCCAGGGTGAACAAGAAAAAAAGGAAGAAAGACTACATTGAACACTTGGCGAAGTGGGAACACCAACCCAAGTTAGAGGCTACATGGATAGCAGAGGAAGAATTTAAGAAGCATTTAATAAAAATTAAGTTCATCACACCTAAAGTACCTTGATTTTCTTGTTGCGGGGGGAGGATGGTGCAGGAGCACCTTAAGGTCTTGCAAAGATCTTTGAATCATTTTTGGCTTGTACGTTAGTTTTACCAAACAAAAAAATTAATAAGGACTAAATATGAAGTCCCAATTTTATTTTGAGTTTGTATAGAGATAAGAGTGATTAGGGTTTAGTGTTTGATGAGGTCAAATAGGATCTAGGTGTTTAAGTCCTAGGAAGTCAACCCAATGGTCAAACTTGGGTTGAGATCCAAAAATGGAGTGAAAATTGGGATTTTGATGTTTTTATGTGTTTTAAGGTCTTATATGATGATTTGAAGTCAATTTGGGTGATTAGGTATAGTGGTTTGATAAAATGCTAAAAGATGTAAAAGTTGCTCATGACAACATTTCAATTTTGAAAAGTTGTCATGACAACATTTCCTAAAAACTAGGAAAGGATTTAATGGTGCCCAAATGTTGACATGAGGTTCCAAAAATGTGGGAATATGGTGTATAATGTGGATTAAACCCTAATCTGATAGTTGGTTGTCATTGTGTACAAACCGAGCATTGTGAAGGAATGTTTTTGACTATATTTTGTAACAGAGGTTTGATCCAGTTGTTTAATGGATTGAAAGTGATGAAATAATACACTGTGACCTTTTTTTTTGGAATATAGTTACTTTTTGTGGTATTGGTTTAATTTTTTAGTGTTATTCGTTAAGTTTTTGTAAATTCTTTCTTTTCTTCTAGTTCATAGTCTGGTTTTGAGCCAATCATGTAAATATGCATCCCACTTGAATTCTCAAGGTCAAATATTTATGGCCTCTTGGATTAAAGTAGGGGACTCCATGTATAGTTTAAATATATCTTGTGGAGCTTTTTTGTGTAGGGGAAGCATTTTTAACACCAAGCCCTAGGTGAGTGCCAGTACATTCTGGTTAGGAGCTTGGATGAGATAGTAGTAAGAATGCTTGATAAATGGATTGAGTGAACCCAATCAATGGTGGGAGAATGTAGAGGAGAGAGTCCTTGATAATTTAATAGAAGGAGATGGTTTGAGGAGTTTAATAGATCACCTAGTTCAAGTCAAGAACACAGACTGGTGTACATGTTCCCAAAACCCTTAAAAGTAGGGGTTTCTTGAAAGTTTGATGTACGGATTGGGTGGGGATATAAATATTTGAAAATATTAGAGCCTAGGATAGTCTTACAAAGAATCCAAAGTTTATTCATAGGGACGTTGAGGGATTTTGTGAGTAAATTCAAGTTTATAGTGTGTAGGAGGGCTAATTAGGCCTATAAGGCTACAAGGCCTAAAACTCTTGAATTTAAGGACCCATTTGAAACCTAATGGAGGGATCCATAAAAATGGATCAAGATTACTTGAAGGTGACATAGGAATTTTTAGGAAGCCTATCTTTATAGGAAATGATAGTTTGGAGAGAAAGTGGCAAGATAAGCCTTTGGGTGCATAGAAGTATGGAGAAGGACTTAAGAAGAGTTTGAAGTTGGTGGAAAACTCTAAAGGAGATAGAGTATCATAGAGTTTTCCTATGGTTAGGGTGGATATAGGAACCTTAAGAAGGCCCAAGGAGAGGTCTTGATTGGAGAAATAGTGCTCTTGAGTGTGAGCTCACCACAAAAAGTTTTCTTCAAAACTATCTGAATCCATCTGGATCTCACTTAAGCTGTCAAAATTTCTCTCTAAGGGCCACAAGCTCTGATACAAATTTTTAGGATTAGGTAATACTAAGAGGGGGTGAATTAGTATTACAACACTTTAAATTAAAACTTAATAACTTCCATCTTAACCATACAATAGATGAAATGAAAATAACATACACATAAAGAAGATAAATCATAACATCATGATTCTGTTCATGAGGAAATCTTGGAAAAGGTAAAATCCGAGTGGAGATGATACCAAAAAATTATGCCCTAAAAGTATAGTGTCCCTATTAGGAGATGAATATTATATTATTACATTTCCTTGTTAAAGGAATAGGAAAACCTTGTTAGGCGTATACAATGAGCACGCTTCTCTTACAATATAAAAAACTATTTTATTACAATGTTTTACCAAATGTGAACTATACAAGCATCTGTTATGCTCAAGTAGTCCCAATTATATCTTGCATAAAAATTTCTTTAATTCTGACATCACAATGCATCTACGCATTCCATCCATATCTTTACATCTTGAAACATCTTATACCCGATCTCATATTCAGTCAGCTCACAAGAACATCACCAAACATGTATAACACTTATCTAATTATTGAATCCATAGTTGAAGATCATACTATAAAAAAATTAGTGTATGATCCAATTCAAATCCAACTTTGCACTTATAGATTCTATGTTATACTCCCTTTATCATCATGACCATTCAACTGCTTTGTTTTGCTGCTATATTATCTTCTCATGACTTCAATGGGATATAACTCTCTAAAAGGAACTCCAAATGAAAAGAAACCTTAACTAAAGGTCTACCATATCCAAAAATACCTTCCTCTAATCTTGCATCACTTATTTTACCATATATAGTTCTTTCTTACAAAAACTGTGTGACTATACCCAATAAATTGCATCATTGACTTAGTCATTTTTGCAAACTGAATATAAAAACTAAGTTTCACTTGAAGTGAACAAACAAATGAGTAGTGTTTCCATAAATGAAAACCTCTATAAAATCCAAAACGGTCCACTTTTCAACATCCACTCCATCTCCATCGATCCAACGATCAAAGATAACCCAAGATTTGTTTTCTTCTCCTTGCGGGAAATGATTAGATTAGGGATAATCATTGTATGCTGATACATATTTTTGTATATTATATAAGTGACATGTTCTAAATTTATTTGGCTTTCATGAAGCTAATTTAATTATATTGGATATATATATATATATATATATATATATATATATATATAGAGAGAGAGAGAGAGAGAGAGAGAGAGAGATTATGTTTTAAGTATGAAATATATGTGTCATGTGTATTGATGTATACAAATTAATGTTTATGTGGATGTCTTATTCTTTGTCAATTTCTTATGCCTTATATTTATGCTTGCACTTGTATCTAGTTATATTTTTAATGTATGATTCGTACTTAATGAGAATATCTATGTTTGATTTCATAAACCTAGATTCGTAATTTCCATTCCAACACCTTAAACAAGTTAAAATAGGTCATAGAAGATAAAATACATCAATCCTACCCTATTTTAGTCCTATTGGCACATTTTGACCACCTTGACCTATTTAGGGCATTACAAGAACCTTATGGGATGCACTAGTATGGTGTGGCCCAGAATGTTTGAGTGAGTTACAAAGCCTAACAAGGTTATTCATAGTGTGTACTTGTAAAATTGAAGGTGTTGGGGTAGATGGTGTTATATCAGGATGAACAGTTTGAAAGATGCACAATATTGCTCGTTTCAACTAAGGCACATTGCAAGATTTGATATCAACAAAAATTGGGTTGTAAATTTCAAGGATGTCAAATATCTTGGAATAGAGATAGGTTATTATAGGCTTCTATAACACAATCTCGTAGCACCACATATTTGTTTGATACATTTCTCAGGCTTTGAGAAACAATGCTAAAAATATCGTTGCTCAATGGTGCTTATTGCACTATAAGAGAAATTTTGGTCCAGAGTGGCCTGGAATATTTGAGTGATTTTGTGTGTGAAACAAGGTCATTCCTAGAATTTACCCAGCCAATTGGAGCTATTAGTGTAGACGGTTCAAGGCTAGGAGGAATGGTTTGAAAGATATGCACAATGTTGCAACTTTCAACTAAGGAACATTGCAAGTTTTGGTATCGACCGAGACTGGGTTAGGAAATAAAAATGGAAGTGAATCTCTAGAAAATAAGATAGGTTATTGTAGAACTGCATGGCATGATTCCATATCACCTGATATTTTTTTGGTACCTCGCACGAGCTCTGAGAAATGACTACCTAAAGATCACCTATTTGTGTGTTGAGTACACCTTTAGGAAAACTTTTCTATGGAGTTTTCAGCTACATTCTAACCAATTGGTGAGAAACAATAGGTCATTCCTAGCATTTACCTAGCCAACTAGAGTTGTTGGCATAGACATTTCAATGCCAAGATGAATGGTTTGAAAGATATATAATGTTGCAACTTTCAACTGATTAACATTGCAAGTTTTGGCATCAACCGAGATTGGGTTTCCAAATGAAAATGAAAGATAATTTCCAAAAAATTAGATAGGTTGTTGTAGGACCACATGACATAGTCCTATAGCACCTAATGGTTCATTGGTACCTCATAGGAGCTTTGAGAAATACTCATCTTAAGATCACCAATTTTGGTGTTGAGTGCACCTTTAGGAATACATATCTCTGCATTGGTTGATGAATTTCAAGCCTTTTGGTGAGAGAAAAAAGTCATTCCTAGAATTTACTCAGCCAAATAGATTTGTTGGCATAGACGGTCTGAGGCTAGGATGAACGGTTTGAAAGGTATGCAATGTTGCAACCTTCAACTGAGTAACATTGCAAGTTTTTGCATCAACCAAGATTGGGATGGAAAATGAAAATGAAAGTGAATCTCTAGAAATTAAGATAAGGTATTTTAGGCCCCTATCACAATATCTCATATCACCTGAAGGTATTTTAGTACCTTTTATGAGCTCTGAGAAACAACTGCATAAATTTCACAAATTATGGTGTTGAGTGTACCTTGAGGAACACTTTGGTTTGGAGTGGTTGGTGATGTTAAAACCATTTGGTTAGAAAAATTAGGTCATTCCTAACATCTAATTAGCCAAACAAAGCTATTTACATAGACAGTTTCAGGCTAGAAAGAATGCTTTGAAAGATATGCAATGTTGCAACTTTCAAATGAGCAACATTGTAAGTTTTGGCATCAACCGAGATTGGGTTGGAAAATGATAAAAAAATTATTTCTCTAGAAATAGAGATAAGTCATTGTAGGGCTGCGTGACACACTCCTATAGAACCTAAATTTTTTTCGGTACCTCGCATGACCTCTAAGAAACAACCTAAAGATCACAGATTTTGGTGTTGAGTGCATCTTTAGGAACACTTTGCTCCAGAGTGTTCGGTGATGTTAGAACCACTTGGTGAGTGAAAAGAGGTTGTTCCTAGAATTTACCTGGCCAACCAAATCTATTTGCATAGATGGGTTGAGGCCAAGACAAATGATTTGAAAGATATGAAATATTGTAACTTTCAACTGAGCAACATTGCAAGTTTTTGCATCAACACAGATTGGGTTGGAAAATGAAAAAGAAAGTGAATATATAGAAATTGAGATAGTTAATTTTAGGCTCCTATGACATTCTCTTATAGCACCTAATTTTTCATCAGCACCTCGCACGAGGTCCAAGAAAAAATTACCTAAAGATCACAAATTTTGGTGTTGAGTGCACCTTTAGGAATACTTCACTCAAGAGTGGTCAGTGACATATGAACCACTTGGTGAGAGAAAAAATTTTGTTCCTAACATTTACTCAGTCATCCAAACCTATTGGCATAAATTATTTCAGGCCACGAAAAAATGGTTTGAAAGATATGCAATGTTTCAACTTTAAACTGAGCAACATTGCAAGTTTTGGCATCAACCGAGATTGGGTTGCCAAATGGAAATGAAAGTTAATCTTAAAAAATGGGATAGGTTATTTTAGGCCCCCATGACATGGTCCCATAAAACCTAATGGTTTATGTGTACCTTGCACGATCTCTAAGAAATGACCTCCTATAGATCACCAATTTTGGTGTTGAGTGCACCTTTAGGAAGACTTCGCTCTGAAGTGGTCAGTGACATTCAAACCACTTGGTAAGAAAAAAGAGGTCATTCCTAGTGTTTACCAGGAAAACTGAAGCTTTTGGCACAAACTCTTGAAGCTGGCACAAATAGTTTGAAAGATATGCAACGTTGCAACTTTCAAATGAGCAACATTGCAAGTTTTGGCATCAACTGAGATTGGGTTGGTAAATGAAAAAGAAATTGAATCTCTAGAAAATAAGATAGGTTATTTTAGGTCCCTATGACATGGTCTTGTAGAACCTGAATTTTTTTTGGCACCAAGAACAAGCTTCAAGAAATAGTCACCTAAAGATCACCAATTTTGGTACTAAGTGTACCTTTACGAACACTTTGTACCAGAGTGGTCGTTGATATTTGAACCACTTTGTGAGAGAAAAGAGGTCCTTCCTAACATTTACCCAACCAAAAAGAGTTATTTCCATAAATTGTTTGAGGCCAAGATGAACTATTTGAAAGATATACAATGTTGCAACTTTCAACTAAGAAATATTCTAAGTTTTGGCATCAAGGAAGATTGGGTTTCCAAATTAAAATGAAAGTGAATCTTCAGAAACTGAGTTAAATTATTGTAGGCCCATGTGAAATGGTCTCATAGCTCCTAACATTTGTTTGGTACCTCACATGACTTTAGAGAAATGACCGCCTAAATATTTTTTTATTTTGGTGTTGAGTGAACCTTTAGGAACACTTTTCTCTAGTGGTTGGTGAAATTTGATCCAATTGGTGAGTGAAACTAGGTCATTCCTATAATTTAACCTAGCCAACCAAATATGTTGGTGCAGACGGTTTGAGGCCAGGACAAATGGTTTGAAAGATATGCAATGTTGCAACTTTCAACTGAGAAATATTTCAAGTCTTGGCATCAACCTAGATTGGGTTTCTGAAATGAAAATAAAAGTGAATCTCTAGAAAATAAAATAGTTTAAGTTAGGCCTCTATGACATGGTTCTATAGCACTTTACAGTTCATCGGTACCTTGCACAAGATCTGAGAAATGACCACCTAAAGATCACCAATTATGATGTTGAGTTCACCTTTAGGAAAACTTTGCTCTAGAGTGGTTGACAACATTTGAACCACTTGGTGAGAGAAATGAGGTCGCTCCTAGTGTTTACCCAACCAACCCAAGATATTGGCATTGATGGTTTGAGGCCATGATGAATGGTTTGAAAGATATGCAATGTTACAACTTTCAACTAAGCAACATTGTAAGTTTTGGCATCAACCTAGATTGGGTTGGAAAATGAAAAAGAAAATGAGATATACTATTGTAGGCCCCTATGGCACATTGTCATGGTACCTAATGGTTTTTTGGTACGTCACACGATCTTAGAGAAACAACTTCCTATAAATCACCAATTTTTGTAATGAGTGCACCTTTATGAACACTTTTCTCTATAGTGGTCAATGATGTTTGAACCATTTGGTAAGAAAAATCAGATCGTTCACACAATTTACCCTACCAATTAGAGCTATTGAAGAAGATGGTTCAAGGCCATTATGAATGGGTTGAAAGATATGCAATGTTGCAACTTTCAACTAAGCAACATTGTAATTTTTGGCATCAACCAAGATTGTGTTGGAAAATGAAAATGAAATTTATTCTCTAGAAATAGAGATAGGTTATTGAAGGCCCCTATGACACTGTCCCATAGCACTTGATGGTTCATTGGTACCTTGTACGAGCTTCAAGAAACAACCACCTAAAGATCAATTATTTTGGTTCTGAGTGCACCTGTAGGAACACTTTGCTCCAGAGTTGGCAGTGACATTTGAACCACTTGGTAAGATAAAATAGGTTGTTCCTATTGTTTACCCATCCAACTAGAGATTTTGGCATAGATGGTTCGAGGCCATGAAAAATGGTTTGAAAGATATGCAATATTGCAAATTTCAACTTAGCAACATTCCAAGTTTTGGCATCAACTAAAACTGGGTTGCCAAATGAAAAAGAAAGTTAATCTACAGAAAATTAGATAGGTTATTGTAGGCCTCCAAAACATGGTTGTGTATCACATGATGGTTCATTGATACCTTTCACGATCTCCAAGAAACAACTACCTATAGATCACCAATTTTAGTGTTGAGTGCACCTTTAGGAATACTTTTCTCTGGAGTGGTCGACGACATTCAAACCACTTGGTGAGGAAAATGAGGTGGTTCCTAGATTTTACCTAACAAATCAAAGTTTTTGGCATAGATGGTTCAAGGCCATAACAAATGGTTTAAAAGATATGCAATGTCGCAACTTTCAACTGAGAAATATTGCAAGTTTTGGCATCAACCGATATTGGGTTGCCAAGTGAAAATCAAAGAAAATATCCAAAAAATGAGATAGGTTATTTTAGGGAACCATGGTATGGTCTTGTAGAACCTAATGGTTCATCGGTACCTTGCACGAACTCTAAGAAACAAATGCCTAAAAATTTCCAATTTTGTTTTTGAGTGCACCTTTAGGAACACTTCACTCCGGAGTGGTCAGAGACATTTGAACCACTTGGTGAGAAAAAAGAGGTCATTCCTAGTGTTTAACCACCAAATAGAGCTATTGGCGTAAATTATTTGAGGCCACAACAAGCAGTTTGAAAGAAATGCAATTTTGCAACTTTCAATTGAGAAACATTGCAAGTTTTGGCATCAATCAAGATTGGGTTGGAAATTGAAAAAAAAAAGTGAATCTCCAGAAAATGAGATAGGTTATTGTAGGCCCCCATGACACAGTCACGTAGAATGTGATGGTTTTTTAGTACCTTGGATGAGCTCCAAGAAATAGTGGTGTAAAGATTGCAAATTTTTGTACTAAGTCCACCTTTAGGAACACTTTTCTCTGGAGTGGTTGGCGATCTTCGAAACACTTGGTGAGTGAAACAAGGTCATTCCTAGTGTTTTCCTAACCAACTAGTGCTATTGGCATAGACATATTAAGGCCATGATGAATGGCTTGAAAGATATGCAATGCTTCATCTTTCAAGTGAGCAAAATTGCAAGTTTTAGCATCAATCAAAATATGAAATAAATACATGTTTTCCACTATTTTTGTCACCATTGACCACTTCTAGTGGCTTTGACCATCTTTGACCATTAAATGACCTAGTTACCTTAAAACCTGAAAAATGGCTCAGTAGCCTTACAAATGTGTTTCAATTCATCATAACAACATTATTTCACCTAGAATAATACAAAATGGCCTCACATTGGCCATATTAAATTGATTTGACCAAATTGATCTCAAAGGGTCTACATCACTCATATTGGGAATAACAACATATTTTTGGGAATTGAATATTTGACCGCTTAAACCTCAAAACTAATTTTTATGGAAGGAAGAATGATTTTTGGTAAGATCAAGATCTTCCTACTCAAAACATTATAGGGTCTAAGTAGCCTATTTGCAACTGTACCATTTTTTTTTACTACTATTTCTATAATTTGTTTCCTTAACATATTTTTTATTATTAATAATGAAAAAAATGTTTACAACTCAGCTCATCAAGAGCACTAGGAGGAAAGATCTAAGTAGAGAAAACCTTCAGTATTGCCCTAAAAAATATAAGAGAAACTTTGACATTAAATATTAAAAACTTACCGCTATACATACAGGGTAATGCATGAGCAATTTACAATCCACCCAATGCAGATTCAAGGTAATTTATTCCTATACAAATATATATCTTATATGAACATGCATTCAAATAGATTTGACATTACATCATTTTGTATCAACTTTTAGTCCAATGAACTAGCTGTATCTTCCCTACCCTTTATTGTCTCAAGTATTTCCTCATGATCTGAATCACAAACCTTCCAAAGAGATCTATTGTGTGGTTATCCTCTATATCTGATCAAATGCACATTTGATGGAACGACAAGGTTAGAATAATGAAGAATATTTTTGTGTGTCTCACAATCCTTGAACAACCATAACCTAGGGTTCTTCATACCATACCGTCTAAGCCATGTACGAGTTACAACCACTCCTCCTATAAGGTATTCTAATCATTCACCATCTATAACTAAGTGATCCAATTTATTTTTTGCGTCAACACAATGAGATAAATAATAATCTATCCTTTCTTCATTGTCTTGAGGTGCAATAACAACAAAAACAGGGTCTGTAATGATAGAAACATAATTATGAGATTAATTTAACTAATAGCTAGGATAAAGTACTAAATTTGAGAGTATTTGTACATTGACAATTTACCTGTTTGCACTAAATTTGACAAAAGGTCAAAGTCAATGGATGATTCTATTTGTGTCAGTTGCAATGTTATTGGGGGACGATATGAGTCAAGTGGGCTCAAAATTCATGTAGACCATTATGTTGAAGATAATTATTCAATTGTGTATTGTCATTGATGTTACACAAATGTATTGATGAAATACAAATGTCTAAACCTAACCGAGCACAGTCAGTGTATGCCAAACTCGTTCAGGCATTGAAGAAGACTCCAGTATCAGCCAAGTGATTTATAGCATTAACTGAGTTCACTTAGGAAATATAGTAATTTTAGCTTTGACTGAGTAACAGTCAGGCATCAAAGGATTACAGTGTTAACCGAGTTATGCATTTAGTGTTAGCCGACTTACAATAGTTTATACTTTATGTTTAATTGGTTAATAGAAGCTAACATATTTAAGTTTTATTGTTTATTTGGAAGGGTATTTAAGCTGACTTGACAAAGGTTATCATATATATACAAGGTCAAGTTTGGATTGAATATGTGGTAGAGTTTTGATATGAATAGTGAAGGTGAAGCAAGAAGGAATTCTGATTAAGGACGGAATATCCAAACTATGCTGAAAAAGATTATTTGATAAGTGAGGATGCAGTTAAAACTAGAAAAGAGATCTAAATCTACAAAGTCAGTTTCTTTTTTCAATCAGGTAAACTCATTGTTACTCTCTAACAATTTTAGCAGTGATCCAAATCTCTTAACGTAGTAGACTTAATAGTCTTTCATAAATCCTCTCACAAGGTGGCATTTCTACATTGAAGTGTTTGAAGACCTCTAACAAGGCCACTCCTAACAGGTTGATTAAATCCTCTAACAGGGTCACACCTAGCAGTGTGTTTTGTAACCTTAAACAAGGTTGGCTTCTAACAGGGCTCACTTTAGAAGAGTGAAAATTAGTAACTAGTTACAATTGGTGGTTTTCCCAAATTGGGTTTCTAAGTTAAATCTTGATGTCATCTGTGTACCTCTTATTTGCTTTATGATTTATGTTTCTACACTTTAATCACATTTAATATATTAATATTGCTTTGTTAACTAAGTAATAGTAGAATATCTTTTATTAATCGAGCAGAGTGATAAGTTTGACTAAGCCATCTAAGGGAATTAGATTTTTTTTGTGGTAACTGATTCACCCCTCCCCTCTTAGTTAATCAACTAATTTCCAACAATTGGTACCAGAGAATTTGGTTCTTTTAGGGAAGGTTTCAAGGCCTAAGCTAAAGATCAAAGATGTCTTATAGAAGGGAGATCCCTAAGCTTAACAAAGACAACTTTCCTGCATGGCAAGAGTTGATGAGGCTACATCTATCTACTGTTGGAGATATTGGCTTGCAATTCTTGGACCACAAGTATGTGGAATCACCTAGACCTATGTTTTGGGATCATATGGTGGACATGAAGAATCATAACATAATGATGATTGATATAAATTCTTTACTCAACTATTCAGAATTTTATGAAGTCAAGGACTGCACTATTTCCTATAATATGTGGAAGAAACCACATTAAATCCATGGAGAAGATGACAATATAAAGAGAGACAAATCAAAGAGTCTCAGAGGTCAATTTGATTAGATGAAAATGAAAGAAGGAGAAGACATTACAAAATATAGCGAAAGAATCAAGAAAAGTGTCAGTGCCATTAGAGCTGCTGGTGGAAAGATTGAAGACAAAACAATGGTTAGTAAGGTATTGAGAACTTTACTTTCTATCTAAGTAATTAGATTTTCAGCTATTCGAGAGATGAGGTCTAGTAATGATATAACTCTAGATGCATTGATTGGAAGTGTTGGTTGTATTTCCTGTTTTTGTTGTTTTGCCTTTTTCCTTGCCTTGCCCTCTGCAAATTTTTAGGTTTTCATGCCTATGCCTTGCCAAATTGTCAAAACCCTAAAAAAACCCTAAAGCCAAGTGTTAAACGATGCATGTTTAAACCCTTAGCCATGTCTTATGTTTTTTCGTTACCTTTTTCCAGTCACTCAAGACATGTGCTTTAAGTCAGGTCGCTTGATCGCGTTACCCAGATCGAATATGCCAAATCTTCTTCCGATCAAGCTTTTCCTTTGTGTCACGTAGTCTCTTGAAAAAATCAAATATTCCATCTGTGTATCGAGACTTAGCGATATTTCTTTAGTCAGGATGTCGCTTGAACCTCATAACATAAAGCTTTAAAAGGAACGGGACCCACTTCAGTCGGGTGATCGTGAGACAAGTCAAAGAGTCAACGAAATGTGCTCCGACTTTGCAATTCACTTCATGTCGCATGATCGCTAGATCAGGACATTCAAACAGTTAAGCTTTTCCTTCAGTCCCATGGTCTCGTGATAAATTGGCAGTTAAGGGATAACAGTCCCGACCCCGTGACTAACAGTTTGATGCTAATTGATTTCCCTCAGTCGGGATGTCGCCAGACCAGAAGGATTACTCAACTTTCCAGAATGCACAAAGTGGACTAAATAATAGATGACATCTATCACAGAACTAGTGGTTATTGTGAGGTCGCCAGAAGGAGGAAAGAGATCAAGCGATAAGGAGACTAAAGTGTTTTCACCTTCAGTTGCGAAGTCTCCTGATGATTTAAGGGCATGAAGAAATATGTGGCGACTAAGTGACAACCGTACGATGAAGGAATGAAGAGATCTGACGATGGTCGTGTAGACTGGCGATAAAAGTGCCTCAGGGAAAAATTCCTTCCAACTAAGCGATTAAGGTATGTCGTGAGGTCGCCGTAAATAGACAAAGGGTACCTTTTTAGTAATAAGGTCATGATAAACTTATCACCCGACTCAGTGACTAAAGGTTGTCATGTAATCTCAAAAAGAGAAGTAAGGATCCAGCGACTTAGCAATTATCATGAAAAGTAAGAACAACGGTTTGTCGCCAATTCTGGAGAAGAATGCTGGGTTAAGGTTAACTCCCCGCGACTTAGATTTTTGCTTGTGTCGCCTGATCGCTAGAAGAAATTGAGTTAGCCGAGGAAAAGAAAGATCATTGTCACCTAGTCTGAAGATCAGACCATGGTTAAGAAAAAGTGCTCACGACAAAGAGACTTAATGAGGTCGCAAGGTCGCCTGATAATGAGATCTAGAAAAGCAGCGCCAAGTGGATGAAATGACAGAGAAGATCACCTGGCGGCCAATCAGATGCATGAATTTTTTATTACTGTGTACAAAAGGTAGTTGAGATGTATGACAGAGGACGAATCAGAGAATGCCATGTCAGCTTTCTTAACCGTTTTATGATTGCGCCAAAAGATTCATGATTTAAATTTGATTTTCTGTCACCTCGCGCAACTACGGCTAGGTTTTTGAACATTTCATGGCATATCAACTTAATGGCAGAACTGACGTTTCTGAATTTTGAGCCATGTACTCTGAATCCTTTGGCTATAAACAGGGGATCGTGCTTTCATTCCTATTCACCGATTTTATGATTTCAGAGCCAAGTTGCTATTTTCTGAGAAAGTGATATTTCAGAGCTGTTGAAGTGTTCTAAGGTGATTAAGATTTCTAAGAGTTATAGAGAGTTGTGATCTTAGATTTATTTCAATATCATTTAGATAGAGAATTCAAGTGCTGACCAAGATGAGTACTGCTATGAGTATGGCTTCTACTAGTGGAGGCAGTGGAGAGGAGCAAAAAGTAAAACCCAGCTTCTCAGACGAGTTTCTTCAACTACTGCCAGGGTCAACAAAGAATAGAAAGATTGATGCTGGTGAATTCAAAGATGATTTCAAAGACATCAGAGATGCAGTGACCCCAGGAAAAATAGGTTATTCTCTATTCACTTATTTTTACAAAAATTATGATAAACCTATCCCTATGTCAAACCCTTGGATATCTGGTTTGGGTAGGTTATTGGTGCCTGATGTATTTCTGGATGTTGACCTATTTTTGGAACTAGCTAATCATTATGATGTCCTCACAAAGACCATCAAGAGGGAGGATGG
>MU224636.1:1217588-1241756 GCA_018584345.1 Thuja plicata | reverse complement strand
AAAATGAAGAAGGACCTTATCCAGTCCTTAGAAATTAGGCTTTTCTTGTCTCTGAATCAGAAGTAAAGGTACAAGGTTCACATAGACATTTCAAGCATTGTGATTCATACAAGAAAAATCCCTAACAGGAAGGCTAACAGCTTTTGAGTTGGACAATTTTGACAATTATTCTCCTAATCCTAGCAATTTTGAGTCTGCATTAAATCCATGGAGGAGATGACAGTGTAAAGAGAACCAAATCAAAGAGTCTTAGGGGTCAGTTTGATCAGATGAAAATGAAATAAGGAGAAGACATTACAAAATATAGTGAAAGAATAAAAAAAAGTGTCAGTGCCATCAGAGCTGCTGGTGGAAAGATTGAATAAAAAATAATGGTTAGTAAGGTATTGAGAAATTTACTTCCTATCTACATAATTAGAGTTTCAGCTATTCAAGAGATGAGGTGTAGTAATGATATAACTGTAGATGCATTGGTTGGAAGGCTAACAGCTTTTGAGTTGGAAAATTTTGACAATTATTCTCCTAATCCTAGCAATTTTGAGTTTGAATTCAAAGCTAAATTAAGCCTTGGTAAGATAGATAAAAAATCAAAAGGAAAACTTATTGGCAATGATAGTGATGATGAATCTGATGATGATCTAGAAATAATTGAAGCACTACTTGCAAAGAGAGTTTCCAAAGGAAAAGGAAACTACAAAGGAAGAATGCCATTCATTTTCTTTTCATGTCACGAGGTTGGCCACATTGCTGCTAAGTGTCCAAACAAAGAAGACAAAGATGAGATAAAATTCAACAAGTACAAAGCCAAGAAAGATTTCAAAATTCATAAAAGAAACAAGGACAAAGGTAATAAATCTTGTTATATTGTGAAAGATTCTGATAGTGATGAAGATGAAGATGAAATGGTTTACATTTCTATTAAAGATGAGTCAGATAATAAAGAAAATGAAAAGACTACACTTTTCTCTCATGTTAATGACACTTGGATAATTGACAATGGTTCTTCTCACCACATGCCTGGTGATAAAAAAAAATTTGAACATCTTGAGCACTATGATGGTGGGAGTACCAAATCTGGAAATAATGAGCCTTGCTATGTGAAAGGTAAAGGTTGTATTGCTCTAACTAAAGGAATCGATTGTGATCATACTTATTGGGTTGAAGGACTAAAGCATAATCTACTGAGTGTGGCACATTTGAATAACATTGGTTTCAAGGTAGAATTCATGAATGGTAAGGCCAAGCTCCTAGATGGTAAAGGAAACCTAGTTGGAATGGGAAAAGAAATAAAAGGTAATCTATTCTATCTTGATCTAAATAAAAGTTCATGTTTTATTTCACAAGTAGAAGAAAGATGGTTGTGGCATAAAACATTGTGTTATGTGAATTTTGAAAACCTAGTCAACATAATAAAGAATAGAAGAGTAAGAGGTATTCCTATTTTGAAGAAATGTGAATTGGGAATGTGCAAATAATGTCAAATTGGGAAGATGGGAAAAAATAGTTTCAAGAGCAAGAATTACAATACTGAAGAAGTCTTGGAGTTAGTGCATAATGATCTATGTGGACCAATTGGAACAACAAGTTACACTGGAGAGAAGTATTTTATTCTATTTTTTGATGATCATTCTAGAATGATGACTGTTATGTTTCTCAAAGAAAAATTAGAATCTTTTCAGAAGTTTAAGTGGTACCTTGTCAAAGTTGAGAAGGAAACAGGAAAGAAACTAAAGTTCCTAAGATCTGATAGAGGAGGTGAATTCATTTCTAATGAGTTCAATGAATTCTGTAATGAAAGAGGAATCAAGAGACTAGTATCTACCCCTGGTACACCACAGAAAAATGGAATAACATAAAGAAGAAATAGATCTATTATGGATTTTGCAAGGATCTTGATGATTGAAAATAATGTTGCAGCCAAATACTGGAAGGAAGCTATCAACACTATTGTTCACACCTTGAATAGAGTTCAACTAAAGAAAGGTATTGATCAGACACCCTTTGAATTATGGTATGGCTATAAACCCAATGATCATTATTTCAAAGTATTTGGCAGTAAATGTTACATCTTGAAGGAAACAAGAAATGGAAAATTTGATGTAAAAGGTGATGAAGGCATATTCCTAGGCTACTCCTATAAAAGCAAAGCATATAAATGTTTGAATCTTGCTACTCATAAAGTCATAGAAAGTGTATACATAAAGATTGATGAGTTTGCAGAGAGAAGTCATGAACAAAGCAGTAAAGAGCCTAAGGAATACATGAACTTTGTGTATTATGAACCTGATACTATACCTAAGACACAAGCAATAGTGATTTGACAGAAACCATACCAACCACTGAATTCATCAGCACAAAATTTATTGCAGCCTATGCATCCCGAGATGCTAACAGTTACAACCGAGTCACAAATAGAGGAAACCAAGTCTCAGAAAGAGGCAACTGCGTCTCAGATAGAGGCTACTAAGTCTCAGTCAGAAGAACAAAACAAAATGTTTGACCTTGGTGAACCAAGTGAAGCAAGCCCAAAATCAAAGAAGTAAGAACTTGTACTTGCCAAATATGTCAGATTGCATCATGCACCTGAGAAAATAATTGGAGATTAGATAGAAGGTATAATGACAAGGAAATAACTTAAAGGTACCTGTTTTCTTAGTGAAATTGAACCTAGATCCATTAAAGATTCCTTGAAAGATGAAAGTTGTAAAGAAGCCACAAATGAATAGATTGAGTAGATAGAAAAGAACAAGACCTGGACTCTTGTGCCTAGACCAAAAGACAAGAATGTGATTTGTACTAAGTGGGATTTTAGAGAATAAAAAAGGTGAAGTTTATAGAAACAAGGGAAGATTAGTGTGTAAAGGATATGATCAAGAAGAGGGTATTGATTATGGAGAAAAGTTTTCTCCTGTTGCAAGACTTGAAGGAGTCAAAACTCTTCTACCATATGCAACACATAAAGGATTCAAGGTATACCAAATGGATGTAAAAAATGCATTACTGAATGGAATTATGGAAGAGGAAGTCTATATTGAGAAAACTAAATATTTTTTTGATCCTAACAAAAATAATATGGTTTACAAATTGTAAAAAACTTTGTATGGACTAAAGCAAGCTCCTAGAGCTTGGTATGAAAGACTGCATGGTTACCTGGTAAGTATTGAATTTCAGATAACTAATGAAAATAGTAACTTGTACATCAAATAAGGACCTCAGAACATGATACTATTATCAGAGATATTTTGTGATGATATAATATTCACTGGACATGACTATTTCTGAAAAGCATTCTCTGAAGCAATGATTGAGAAATTTGAGATGTCAATGTTTGGAGAACTAAAATTATTTGTTGGTTTACAAGTTCATCAGATAAAGGATGGTATCTATATTACTCAGTCTAAATACATCAAAGAGATACTAAAGAAATTTGGAATGGAAGATTCCAGACTAGCTGGGACACCTATGTCTACTAGACATAAGTTGTCTAAGGTGATGATTCAAAGGAGGTAAATCAGACTACCTACAAATCCATGATTGGTAAACTTTAATATGTTGTCCACACTAGGCCTGATATTGCATTAGCAGTTGGTATTGTTTTAAGGTAATCCTAAAGAGAATCATTTGATGTCTATCAAAAGGATTCTGATATATCTTAAGGGCACTAAATATTATGGATTATGGTATAAGAAAGGAGGAAACTTTGATTTGAAGACTTTTACTGATGTTGATTGGGTAGGAAGTGTTGATGACATAAAGAGCACTAGTGGTGGATCATTCTTTCATGGAAAGAGGTTAGTCTCCTGGACTAGCAATAAACAAAATTACATTTCTCAGTCTATAGCAGAGGAAAAGTATGTTACTGCAGCAGTTCAAATATCATATGGTTCAAATAGTTGTTGTTAGCTATGAAGGAGGAAATCAAAGATCTAGTTGTTATTTATTGTGAAAATACTAGTGCTATTAACATTTCAAAGAACCCTGTGATGCATACAAAGACTAAGCATATTGCAATAAATTATCATTTCTTGAGAGAATTGGCTCAGGAAAAGGAAGTAAGGTTGGAATATGTGAATACTAAAGAACAAATTATAGACATATTCACAAAAAATTTAGCTAAGGATGCATTCTTGTATCTTAGAGGGAATCTAGGGGTGATTCCCATAATTGAGGCTCACTAATGCACAAATTAGTGATGCATCAACAGATCTACAATGAAGATCTAACAAGTTGATGTAGATTGTCAAAGCTTATTGCATATGAATCAGTGCATCAGGTACATTCCAACTTCATTGGATGGAGTCTTTGGCGTTGGATGTCATAGCGGGAGAGATTATTGATGTCATGCCAAAGAAATTAGTATATTAGAGGGAGAAAATTTATAAGAGACATAGATTGATGTAAGAGGGGGAAATCAGTATATCAGTGAAGATAGAGGAAGTTTTCTGGATGAGAATCAAAAAGAAACTAATGACATTATAAATTTTATTCTTGTTTCTCTTTCTCTAAAAATCTTTGTATAATGACATGTGTTTCCATCAATTCCAAAGAGGGAGATTGTTGAAGACAATTATTCAATTGTGTATTGTCATTGATGTTACACAAATGTATTGATGTTACATAAATGTCTAAACCTAACCGCGCACAGTCAGTGTATGCTGAGCTCTCTCGAGCATTGAAGAAGACTCTAGTATCAACCAACTGATTTGCAGTATTAATCGAGTTCACTCAGGTAATACAGTAAGTTTAGTTTCAGATGAGTAACGGCTGGGTATCAAAGGATTACATTGTTAACCGAGTTATGCACTTAGTGTTAGCCAACTTACAGCAGTTTACACTTTATTTTTAATTGGTTAATAGCATCTGAAAGATTTAAGTTTTATTGTTTAATTGGAAGGGTATTCAAGCCAACTTGAAAAAGGTTATCATATATATACAAGTCAAGTTTGAATTGAATATGTGGTAGAGTTTTGATATGAAGAGTGAAGGTGAAGTAAGAAGGAATTCTGATTAAGGACAAAATATCCATTCTGGGTTGCAAAATAATATTTGATCAGTGAGGATCCAGTTAAAACTAGAACATAGATCTTAATCTACAAAGTCATTTTATTTTTTCAATCAAGTCAACTCACTGTTACTCTCTAACAATTGTAACAGTGATCCAAATCTCTTAAAGGAGTAGACTTAATAGTTTTTCATAAATCCTCTCACAAGGTAGCATTTCTACATTGAATTGTTTGAAGACCTCTAACAAGGCCACTCCTAATAGGGTGATTAAATCCTCTAATAGGGTCACACCTAACAGTGTGTTTTGTAACCTTTAACAAGGTTGGCTTCTAACAGGGCTCACTTCAGAAGAGTGAAAAATAGTAACTAGTTGCAATTGGTGGTTTTACCAAATTGTGTTTCTTTGTTAAATCTTGGTGTCATCTATGTACCTCTTATTTTCTTTATGCTTTATATTTCTACACTTTAATCACATTTAATATCTTAAGTTTTCTTTGTTAACTAAGTAACAACAGAATATCTTTTATTAACCAAACAGTGTGGTAAGTTTGATTAAGACATCTAAGGGACTTGGATTTGTTTTTGTGGTAACTGATTCACCCGTCCCCTCTTAGTTACTCAACTCATTTCCAACACATTCGTCAACCCATTCCTTTGACTTGCACCCATCCCAATCTTCATATGCACATGATGAACAAAATCACACCATATGTCATGTGTGGATGACCCATGAACCTGCATTAGATATTCTAAAAGATTGTAGCTCACTTGATCCTATCACTGTACATGAATCCTCATTTGGTACAATGTTAGTTTCATCCATCAACCTAAAAATATACAAACTGTAGACTCACCTTCATTATCTAGACCCATTGGAGCATTACACCACTCAAAAATACATCTCGCATCTAAAAATGTTGCTTTCTCTTTGTACTTGAATTCTTCATGTGCTAAGGCTATTTTTAATATATGCACCTGCGCCATCATTAGCTCCCTTTCCATGACTAGCCTTTGTGAAATTCCACATATACTGAATACCAGTGTTCTTATGCATCTTTCTCAACCAATAAAACATATAAAAATTCTTGAGTTGTGATTCACAATTGTCTGACATGTGATGTGTTGACAATATGATATTCCCCTATTATCCAAATACCATAAAATAGATGAAATAAACTGTGTAAAAATTGTATAGAATGCGAACGATCATCACTGATGTAAAAATGATACTCCCTCAATATCTTCTTGTTCCCCTTTGTACTATCAGGTGAATGCATGAATTATATATGAACAAATATAGAAACCTGTTGAGAGCTATAATACTTTTCTTGCACCTTGTTTTGTATTTATGTAGTATAGCTCTCTCTCTCTCTCTCTCTCTCTCTCTCTCTCTCTCTCTCTCTCTCTCTCTCTCTCTCTCTCTTTTTTTTTTNTTATGTAGTATAGCTCTCTCTCTCTCTCTCTCTCTCTCTCTCTCTCTCTCTCTCTCTCTCTCTCTCTCTCTCTCTCTTATTGTTTACATAGTGCATACACGCTATGTAAGCCCTAAACTTTAATAACACATATGCTCTTTGAAAAAATTTTAAATTTACCATGCCTAAGGTTTGTATTCATTTTCCTTGGAGATCCAACCCAAAGGCTTGGATAATTCGAACAAGTATGAGACGTGTTTTCTAGCAAACATACAAAAAATTCACATTTTTCTTGTGTGCTCCCTATCGAGTTTGCATGTGGTTCAATAAAGATAAATTCAAATGGCTTGATATTGTAGATCTCTCTATTATCTATCTAACCATATAATTTATTTTGAATTTTGATTATGTTAAGATTTTAATCTCTAATTTCTTTTGTATGTATGTCCATTTTTTTGTCAAAAACCAACGTGTATTATTCTGGGCTCAGATTTTTGCTCGTTTGTCAAATTGTGAAACAAATCACATTTTCAGAAACTAGACTCCATTCTATAGACTTAAAAAAAATTAAGTTTTGATTTTTTATTAGTTTTCAATTATTTATAGGGGACCACACAAAAATTTCACTTTTTTAGGATGTGTCCACTTTGGAAATTCATAAAAAATCATAGTTTCATCAGAAAATTAGTAGAAAAACCGTGATGAACTAGGTGGTGTTAGCTAACTTCTCGCCAGAGATATTAATTTTTTTTTTAAGTTAACATTTTAGGGGGAGCACACCGAACACTATGCTATTTTTTGTTTCACAAAAAAAAGACAATTTTTGTGCACCCCCTTTTTGAGGGCCTTAATCTCCACCATTTCTACAATAAGTTAGTAGTTTAGAAACTAGATTCTGAGTAGAACAACTCTTGTTCTTCTTACATTTTGAAATTTTGAGTCTAACTATCCTCAGTTTCTCAATGAAGTTCAGAGCTTTCCGATTTCAGAAAAAAGTGCCATCTTATACCCCCTTATTGGTACCCCATCTTTGTGCACTTACCCACCAATTTTTGAATACATCTTAATATTGAGGGGGGAGGAGGTTAATTAGTCTTAACTAGATATTAATTTTTTTCTATCACAAACACTTATTAATTATCTTTATTCAACTAACCATCACTGAAATTTATTGCAATGATAACTCAAATAAATGAACACTAGGCTTTTAAGAGGAAAAACCAATGTGGGAAAACCACAGTGAGAATCACACTCATGATATGAATAAAAATTACAAATTCTTATGCCACTTGTCAAGGAATTCACTGATCTTGAAAAGGACTTTCAAGATAAAGTGCACTGCCTTTGGGAAAGATACAAAGGACTTGTAAAACTAAGACACATGATCCTATGATAAGAAACTATGTAAAATCTATCAAAAGAGACAGTGTATCCTAGCAAGAATAGGAACTTAATGAATTGAAAATATGTAGGATCTCTGGATCAACCACTACAAAAAATCTATCAGAATTAAACACTCAAACCTCTTCTCTTTCACATTTAAATCACACTAACTGTCTACACACAATTATAACCAATCTACATCCTGACTTATCTCAGCCATCCACATGCCAATAAATATCAAAATAAATATAAAAAACATAACTAAGTCGACCACAGTAGAGATAAACATCATTTACATAAAGCTGGCCATGAAAAACACTTAAACTTAAAGTAGTCTATCCTAGGAGATAAAAGGGGCCCATATACTGATTTTGGGTTCACATTGGTGGTTTACCCTCATGTTGTCTAATTATGCTCAATAAATGGCAAAATTTGGAATCCCAATATAATTTTGAGCTTACTAACCTTGGTTTTAGCTTAGAAAGCCAATACTATAGTGCCTTGCACCATTACATAGCCTTTGCAAACCCAAATTAGACCCTTTATTATTGGAAAAGTGTAGAATGGAAACGTTCTCCCTAATATCAACCTTATTCAAAATTTAAAACTGAAATATGTAATCTGTGTATAAATACAACTTCCTCCCTCATTTAAAACATCTCTCAATATCCTAATCTCTCTCTAAGAAATCATTTTACTATAACTTCAATTGAACATTTAAGTCAAGCATATTCAAGGTGATTGGATAGAGATCTAAAGTCAAGAATTTAGGCAATCAAGTTCAACAATCATGATAATTTTTTTATATTTTCTCAATAAATGAGGGCATTTATTTACTCATATTAAGTAGCATCAAGCTTTGTTAAAGTTTTATAACAAGAAGTTCATAGAGAAGGGATCATATGTTAATTCACAAATTTATTTAAGTTTTTCAGGATCTTTCCTACTAGTGGCAATCTCTCTTTCATTTATCATTGTTGTAAGTTAATTCATACTTGGGGTTTGATTTAAAAAAGCCCCTGTATAACACAATATTTTCCCCTCTTTTTTGTCTGCATGTCAAACACATTTTATTTTTTAATGTTGTAGACTTGTATAGATTAGACCAAAACACCCAGTTCCCTATTTTGAATAGGAAAAACTAATTGATTATGTGAATCAACATAGTCAACTGACACTTTTTTACTACATTTCGTAGGGATTAATCTATAAATCATCTTAATATGGAATCTATTTTTTTAGTTAATGGAACCACCTTCCTTTCTACAAGGTCCAACACACTTGACTGGTATTTTTAGGTTCAAATTCAATGTCAAGCTCCTTTTTGTATCTTATTTCTACATTTATACTTTTTGTTATCTCTTAGACCTGAGATAAGATTACTAAGAGCGAGGTTGAATCGGTAAACTACCAAATCAACAAACTTTACAACCACTTAAAATTTAATCACCATTAACAAGAATAACCTTTATACCTAATTAAATGAAAACTTAAGCATCCAAGATCATCCATAAATTGGATGCATAGATTTATTTTATGGAAACCCAAATAGGGAAAAAACAACAGTGGGGATTAGTACCCACTAAAATAATGTATTGTTGTGAAGCATGCCCTACAAGGAGCTTAAGCATGTTAGGGGTTTATAATAAAGTTGTTAAGTGCTACGCAGTTAAAGGATTTACCTTAGGTTTGTTAGAACCTTTACTCTATTAAGAGTAGCCTTGTTAGAGGACTTAACAAAAAATCTAATGTGTCACCTTGTTAGAGGTTTTAAAATAAAAATCTATTAGGATCTACCTTGCTAGGGGATTTCAACTATTGTAACAATTATGAAACAACAAAAACAACAACAACAATGATCTACAAATTAGAAATACCTCTACTTGATCAGATCCACTAAGCACATAATCCTCTTCCCTGGCTTGATTGCAACATACACCTTACACCGCACTTGCACAATTTACATGATCAACATAATTTGCATTGAACTTCAACCATTATATAACAAATTATTAAGTCCACGACCTTGATTAAGCCCTAAAATGAGATTATAAAGCATCACACTCAAATCCAATGAGCCAAACAAAAAAAATAAATACACAAAACATATGTCCAAGACCAGGTTGGCCTATACAATGATTTAGTTATGAAATTGTGCCAAAGAGTCAACACATGTTGACTATAATTAAAATTCCTCAAGAATATTCTCCACATGATAATATTGATCTATGTGACACTATATCATTACCTACAATCATGAATACACATCATCAGATCATATATCATTCATCATTAACCACCATTGAATCAATATGGATCACCAATACAGGATCTGCCATTGGTAGCTTAAGAACATAAAGACTTAACCTGTTGACTAAAATTATTTCTATTCACCGATCACTTAACCTTCTTACTGATCACTCAAAGTAGTTGCAATTTCAACTGTATCATCTAAGCATTGTTGATCACCATATCTTATGACCGCGTCACAAGATACACCATAGGTTTGACAAGATATTTAAATCATTTATCATTGGTCATCAATATTTCTAGCATTTGTACTATTATACTTCATTGGATTATAAATCTCTCCTACACATATTTTAGTAGTCGTGATCATGCATTTGACATATAGAGACATAAGTAGGTCTCAATTAAAGATAGTGTTGACGAGACTTTATGATCGGCTCCACCAACAAAGGTAAAGTTGTCACTAGGTACTGAGGTACCGACCAACTCTGCTTGAAGAGGTTTACTAGGGAATGAATTCTCCTGGCCTCCAAGCACCTGGTACTTGGGTCTCGATGGTGTGGGGGAGCTAAGTTGGGCAGGTGATTTTTATTTGAGGGGATAGCTGGTTTTTACTCACCTTCTCGGGGATTTCAAAGGGATGGGGTTCCTGCAAGAATTTGGATTATCAAAGAAAAATCAAAAGATCGATTAAGATTAGATATACATCTCTATCTATAGTTATGCAACATATATTCAAACATTAAACTAAACTCTAATGCAATAAAAATACACTAAATAGAAAATACATAAAGAACTAGCGATTCACATGCATTTAGTGGCAAGGGGAGATAAGATCGTTAATCTAAACTAAAACAGAGGAGCAAAGGACATAAGAAAACATACTGTACAAAAGATGATTTCCAACATCATAGATCAGAACAAAACATAACATATAGCCACAAGATGTTCTTCCTTCTTTATTAGCTCAAATGGTTCAAAAATCAATGGCGAGTACAATCATGGCTCCAAGGGAGCATTCTAAGCTAATAAGAATAACTTTAGCATTGAGCTCATCAAATAAAATAAAAAACTGAAAAATAAAATGCTATGCTTCTATTACTTGTTGGACTGCAAAATCATTAGTTTTGTTGACCCTTGTTATGGCATAAAACTTCTTATTTATACACAAATTTTGACCTAAAACTTAACCTAATCTAACTGTACACGTGCCAAATATAATACATTATCCTATGGTTAGTACTACCTGCACCACTTAAAATCACCTCAGGATATGCAGAGGTCTGACAAGATAGAAGAAGAAGATAAGAGGAGAAATTTAGAAGAATTGGCCTAGAGAAGAGAGTCGGGGTACTTATAGATTAAATTGGATTTTCTCGCTATCCGAGCCTAGATTCCTCATAAATGAAAATTGTGGTTCCTTGTCTCTGATGTGCACTAGGTAATTAATGTGGCAGTGATGCCTCAGGGGAAGCATCTATCAGAGCCATCTCTTCCGTATGACATACCTAATCTGGATCATCCACCTTCTGAACCTTATTAACTGCTTGAAAGATATCGGTCGGCTCTGGGGAACCTTGACACAGATGGTTGTGAATGAATAAAAAACTTTGGATCTAAAATTCTGGAGTTTGGGAGCTTACGCTCAAAGAATAATGAAGTTGCAAAACTATACCCTACTAGTGAAAATCTCTGAAGGTCGGAGAACTTTATTATTTCTTAATCTGTTTGAAGGCCTCAAAAATCAGGATGATCCCTTCCTCATCCACCTCTCTGATACATTCCCATTGGTTATTAATGACCCTGAACTACTCCTCAACATCGTCGGCCCCTTCCTTGAATTTTGCAGCCACTTTCCCTATGTCATGGGCCCGGAGTATCATCTTGGTTAGGCACAACATTTTTCCTCCATCAAAATTGTTAGAGTAATAGTACATTTGTCTTTATAATTAAATCACTTTGGTTTAATTATTAAAGGTTACTATTATTCTATTCACTTAAGCTTGTCATTTGTAGGTGCATAATAATTAATATGTTTATTAATTATTAATGCACAAACCTAGCTTTTTTTGGCTTTAGGGTTTCTTACCTTATATGTCACTTTTGTAATTATTATTCATTCACTTTTTGGGAAATATAATTTTTCTCTCACTCCACTGAGATTTTCCAAGCCTTCTGTCTCTGTGGTTTCCATTCAGCATTAGGTTTTTGCATACAGGTGTTCTTGGCAAGCTGTGAAGTTGAATTTCTCAACTTCTACATGGTATTAGAGCCACCTTGTCACTTCCTGGTTTGAAGGTTTTTTAAAGCCACGATTTGAAGATGATAGCCACAACTTCTCTAGGGTTTTTCTGTCACTTTGAAGGAGGCACTATTTTCTAGAGTCATTTGAGGAAAAAAGAACTCCACCATTGCATTCAGAAGGCCCGGGAGAGTCAAAATACCTATAAACTTTGCTGGTTTTGGTCACAGTGACCCCAGAGGAAAAAAAATTGACCTCCTAGGCCGTACGGCTCAAAAAATGAGGTGAAAAATTAAAAAGGGCATTTTTTAAAGGTTTTTGGGGCTGCCAGAGTGCGCCACCAACATGCCACCCCATCGTCACTGCCACCCGGCCTGGCCCGGCCCATGCCCAGCCTCCCACCGGCGTGCCACCCTCTGGCCTTCGGCCACCGGTGGAGCTACCAGCGCCACTAGCGGTGCTGCCCACCACTATGCCACCACTTGGGAACTGCTCAGGAGTGGCTACCACCAGCAGTCGCTAACGGGTTGCCACCAGCTAGTACGGTGCTGACGTTAGCCACCGGGAAAAACATTCTGGCAAAAATTTATTTTTCCAGCGACCGGAAATTTTTTTCTAGTGAACTCCTTATGGACATCAAATTTAACCTCGGCAGCTGTGAAGGTCATTTGGACGTCAATTTTTTTGCCGTCTCTATGTTTTTCCAGAGAGTTGTCTTCCAGAGGGGCACTTAGTTTTTTGGCCGTAACTTGAGCATACGATGTCCATTTTTGAAAAACAAAATATTGCCAAAAAGGTGTTTTCGAGCTAGATGTGATGATGCTACTCTTGTTTGTTAATTTGGTTGTTTGAGCTCCTATTTTTGGCATTGAAGTAGAGGCCTCCATTTCCTCTCTCTCTGCATCTGGCATCCAGGTTTTCTTCTCATTTTTTGTGCTCTTAGTAATTGTTTATTTTCTTTATGGGGGATAGAATCATACATTGTGGGGGGTGCCTTTTTCTTTTTGTCATTTACTTTTAGAAACTGACCCTTCTACTTTCATCTTTTTCTTCTCTCAATGTCGGACCCCTCTATGGCCCGGCTGACACCTCATAATTACCACACCTGGAAAGCACACATGACCAGGCTACTTATGTCACGTGGCTTATGGTCATGTCTAGATTAAAATCAACCTGTCCTGTAGTATCCTTTTGAGGTTCTTCAACATAGGAATAAAATGGATGAAGCCATGGGCTTGATTACACTAAACATTTCTATCCCCAGATCCAATAAAAAACTCTTCAAAAACTTGAAACCCTTAACCCCAAAACCTGCTTCAAAAACACCAGAACAGGTAGCAGTAGGGGAGCTCTGATACCATGTTCTCTTTGTCCCTGACATTTTGATGAACCTACTATCTATCTATCAGATTTTCCACTCTAGCTCTGGTAAGACATTTGAGTTCTCACCACATGATGTGGTTATTCGGGACTTACATGATTCTAACATGATTGTGGCTACTGGGAGTGTTGACACTGCATCTTGCCTATATGGATTTGATGGGTTTGAGTCTTCAGTTGGCATAGGTTCCTGTCTTATAGCACATGCAGATTCAATGAGCAGAATTTGGCATGAGCGTTTAGGCCATGTCAATTACAGATATCTTCAACAGATGAGCACATAGGCACTTGTTCTTGGGCTTCCATAGATTACGTGCACTGATGGGGTTTGTCAGGGTTGTGTTCTTGGCAAACAACACAGGGATCCTTTTCCTCATAGATGAGCTACTCGTGCTTTGGCACCATTGGAGTTGATTCATAGTGACCTCATGTCATTTCCCACTCCTTTTTCTGGTGCCAGATATGTGCTTACTTTCATTGATGACTTCTCCAGGCGCACATGGGTGTACTTTTTGAAGTACAAATCTGATGTCTTTGATTAATTTTGATTCTTTAAGACATTTGTGGAGAAGAAATCTAGTCTTTCTATTCACCAAATACACACAGATAATGGGGGGAGTATGTGAATCAAGATTTCAGGGATTTTTTCTTTGAACATGGTCTTCAGCATCAGTTTTCAGTGCCCTACACCCCTCAATAGAATGGTGTGGAAGAGAGAAATAACATAAAACTTTGGGAGATGGATAATTGTATGATACAGTCCATGTTCATGGATTCATCTTTTTGGGTAGAGGCAGTCAATTATGCCAACTATATTCAGAATCAGATGCCTCACAAGGCAGTTTGACATATGACTCCTGAGGAGGCTTGGTCTCATGTCAAGCCTGATGTATCTTCATTTTGAGTTTTTGGTAGTGAAGCATGGGAATTTGTGCCTGACGCTCAGAGGAGAGTGATGGAGTGGAAGAACTGACACCTCATTTTTGTTGGCTACTATGAGGATGTTAAGGCATACAGGTTGTTTGATCCTGATTCTAGAGAGGTCCTATTTTGACAGGATGTCCAATTTGATGAGTGCCTTCCTACAGTAGATACCCCGCTTCCAAAGTCTACTTCACTTACCACTACTCCCTCATCTATTCTATATTTTTTTTAGGATGATGAGGATGATGATCTTGGTGATCCCCATTTACCTCCACCACATGATCCTCCATAAATGCCTTGATGGGCTCATGTTATAGTTGATGTTGCAGGATCTCTGGTTGGTGATCCTTCCACTTCCTGTCACACCCGGTCTCATATTTTGGGTTCCAGTCTTCTGAGTCATGCTATATGTGGTGATCCTCAGACATTTGGGGCAATGACAGGACATACTAAGTGGGATAGTCCTATGGAGGAGGAGTATTCTTCTTTGATGAAGAATCATACTTGGGATCTTTGTTCTCTTCCTAAGGGAAGAAAGTTAGTGCAATGCAAGTGGTTGTATCATACTGAGTTTGTTGTTGATGGTTCTATAGATAAGTACAAGGCACGTCTTGTTTTGAAGGGTTTTTCATAGGTTGAGGGTATTGATTACACTGAGACATTTTCCCCTATTGCCAAGATGAACTCTATTCACCTTGTCTTATCCTTCATAACCTCCCAGGGATGGCCCATTTTTTAGATGGATGTGAAGAGTGCTTTCTTGCATAGTGATCTTACTAAGGAGATTTACATAGAGAAGCCTCAGGGATTTGTGTAGGATTCCTCCTTTGTTTGCAGACTTCAATGTTCTTTGTATGGTCTCAAACAAGCCCCTCAGGCTTAGTATGAGAAGATGGACTCCGTTTTTATTTCTACAGGATTCACACGCTGTCATTTTGATCCTATAGTCTACATTCAGCATCTTGAGGATGAGGTTTTGATCCTTGTGCTATATGTTGATGATCTTCTCATCATAGGTAGTTCATCTTCTATGATTCAGGATGTTCAGTGCGCATTGATGGAGCAGTTTGAGATGACAGATCTTGGTCTATTACACTTCTTTATGGGTCTACAGATTGTTTAGTCCCCTACTGGGATCTTTGTTTACCAGCAGAAGTATGCTCTTAACATGCTTCAACGCTTTTATATGCTTGATTGAAAGCCTGCTCCCACACCTTTTCAGTCAGGTGTTACTTTCTCTACCTCTTGCACTTCACCTTCAGTGGATTCTACATTGTATCAGCAGTTGGTTGGCAGTTTGTTATACCTGATGCACACTCATCCTGATCTCTCCTTTGTAGTTGGTCTAGTCTCTTGGTTCTCACATGAGCCTCATGAGAGTCATTGGCACACTGCCAAGTGTATTTTTAGATACATTCAGGGCACACTTATGTATGGCATTCACTACACATCAGGGGCTCTTCACATTGTTGGCTACACTGACTTAGATTGGGCTGGTGATCTTGATGATTGAAAGTCTACTTCTGGCTTTGTTTTTTGTCTTGGCTCTGGTCCTATCACATGGTCGTGAAAGAAGTAGAATGCTCATGCACTTTCATCTACAGAGGCTAAGTACATAGCAGCAATGCATGCTAGCCAGGAGATTCTCTGGCTTTGACAGTTGATGACTGAGTTTGGCTTTCCTCCTAATCATCCCACTATTCTGTGGTGCGATAATCAGAGTGCTATTCACATTTCTTGCAACCCGGTGGAGTATTAGCGCACTAAACACATTGAGCTTCATATGCACTTCATCCATCAGCAAATTCAGGATGGTGTTCTCACTTTGGAGTACATTCCCACTAACGTGCAGGTTGCTGACATCTTCACCAAACCTTTTGCATCTCCGCGTTATCTTCAGTTGCGTTCTATGCTTGGGGTGATGGAAGTTGTCCTTGGGGGGTCTTGATAAAGCCTTCCTTCCTTCATTTTTTTTTCAACATGTGTGTTTTATCTCTTTTTGGAGAGGGGCTTTTCCCACTGGGTTTTCTCCTTTATCTCTAGTTCATAGAGATTTCCTTGTATTGGGTACCTGATCAGGCCTTGTTGTCGGGACCCATTTCTTTTGCTTTCATAGTTGTGCTAGGTTAGCTACCTCCTAAGCTTCACTTAAGGGGGGGTGTTAGAGTAATAGTATATTTGTCTTTATAATTAAATCACTTTGGTTTAATTATTAAAGGTCACTATTATTCTATTCACTTAAGCTTGTCATTTGTAGGTGCATAATAATTAATATGTTTATTAATTATTAATGCACAAACCTATCCTTTTTTGGCTTTAGGGTTTATTACCTTATATGCCGCTTTTGTAATTATTGTTCATTCACTTTTTGGGAAATATAACTTTTATCTCACTCCGCTAATATTTTCCAAGGCTTCTGTCTCTGTGGTTTCCATTCAACATTAGGTATTTGCATACAGGTGATCTTGGGAAGCTGTGAAGTTGGATTTCTCAACTTGTACAAAAATCACCTGGGAACCGGTATCATGACACAATAAACTCATCAAATTTACACAATACAAAATCTTTAGGAGCATAAGTTGCAGTGGTGAAGGGATCAACTTGTGAAACCCTTGTTACAAAAGTTGTATATGAATCTAAAGAATTCCAGAGTACCAGGATTCTCTCTTTAAGGGCCACTACCAGTTTCTTTCTCACCTCAATTTTGAGACCAAGTTTGGAGTGCTAGGCCCAGTGGAACCCAAAAGGTTTATCCTCCAAAATGCCTATTTCTGTAATGACTTCCTCTTCAAATTTCATTATTTCTTCCAGTTCAGACATCCATTCTTCATATTTTTCCATCTCCTTCTCCCAAAGGGAGACTATTCCATTTACATGGCCCAAGATGTTATTATCCTGATAGAGGTCTGGGAGTGTTGCTTCCATGAACTAGCTTACAACTGTGATCTACTCAGTAGCCCACCTGTCCACAAGTTGTGCCTTCTTCTTCATGGCCCTCAGAGAATTGATGTCACCCTGTGGGAGCAGTGTTATTGATATGGAGGCTTCCGGATGAATCTCAACCAACAGCTGCATTAGTTATACAAAATCCCGAAGAGATTTACATTATTTTCCTTTTCATCCTTCAGATTTTGGGCCTATTTGTCATATTGGGCCTCAATTTCCTGGCTCACTTCTTTCAACAGGTTCAATTTTCCCTATTTGTCTCTTCTTCCTAGAGGAACCTCAGTGATTGTATATTGTACAGTACCTATTTTTTCTTCCTCTGCATCTAGGGGAGGCATCACCACTACTACAACTGTACCTCCTCCCAAACTAGTTTGAAGGGTATGGATGGTCTGGGCCTTATTAGGCTTCTTATCCTATTGGTTCTAGGCCATCATTTTGGCTAGGGAGAGAGGGGAACTTGATGATTCTGGGGACTTTCTTTTGTGGGACTCTACTAGCCATTGTGGCGGATGGGGCGGTATTTCTTCTAAGGCTTGGGCATTGGGTCTTATTTGGGGTCCTGTGGTATTTCCCTAGTATCCATAGTGACCCCAGACTCTTTTTATTTCTCCCTGGGGTTTCTTGTATCTTCCACCTCAGTGGTATTCAAATCTACATCTCTAGGATTCTCCCCTTCTCCAGTGTCTGTGGTCTTAGTATCCATATGTTTGGGGTTATCCCCCTCATACTGTTGCTACTGTTCTTCCTCGGTGTCATCCACAGGACATTCTCCTCCCAGGGCACATATTTTGAAGGGGCTACAAATGTCTAGCCTAGATCTAACTGTTGGTCTGCAGAGACCACCTCACTGAATGTCACACACCAGGGTACTTGATCACCTAGAGTAACTAGAGGCACTTGGAGCATGACAACTAGGGGTGGTTGCTCCCGAAGGTCTGGTTTCCCTAGTTATTGTCGGATGCTCTTCTTGTGTTTTCCTCTCCTTTGTCTTGGTCCTTGGGACTGGTGTTTCTTCTACATCTTGTGGATTTTCTTGTGCCTGCTCCTAAAACTCTTTTTCTGGGGCTACCTCTTCTTGTGCATCAATCTCCTCCACTGCCCTCTCCACATCGGCCTGCAAGTTCACCAAGTATTCCATCTTGAAGAGATCATCAAAATCATCATGGGGAGGAGAGGCCACCAGAAGATCCTCTAGATTAGGAGAAGAAGGGATGAGTTCCACCCAAGGAACGTCTGGCATCCCGAGACCTACATCTAAGCTTTGTAAGGGATGATCCACCCTTTGCTTCTTTCTTCTTATTTGTAGTAAGGCCCCGACATCCAAAATAGCTGTAGTTTCATCCTTGGCCTCTATTTATCGGCTGATGAGTGTTTCCAGTGAATGGGTTCCTACCAGGAGGGAAGATCCCACTAGAGTAACTTGAAGACCAAGAGAAAGCAGGGTGCTCATTGTTTCACTCAGCTGGCAAGATGCCTCAAGCTAAGTGTGAATTTGTCAAAAAATATGGAGTGGAGCCAGGGGTGGAACCTAGGCCGGGGCTCTCTCTTTAGCTTTCCCCTTATCTTTACTCAACCCAACCACTCTGAAGGCTAAAGTGGACCCTCACAAAATTGGATCCCGACGGGTGCTTTTCTTGCACACTTGTGCAAAATAATTGTGGCTGCGCTATATGACACCCTGAGCATGACATCCTCAATTGTCAAAATCTTTGTGGTGTCCCAATACACCAGAGGAAGATCCATCTTGTCGATCCCCTATGACTTGTATGATGGGTCCTCCAAAGGCCCACTATTTGAAAAATCTTTTGGAAAGGTTTGAAGGTCAAGGCTCTTAATCATCCCTTTGGTCATCCTCAAGTATTTTCGGCCCAGAAGGTTGAAATCATCTTGGAAATTTGTCCAAAAATCCTCCATGTGAGGCTCGTGGGGTGCGTATGCTCAGGGCAATGCTACGTTGATCTGGCCAAGTGGGTCAAAACTATTTCTTTCTAGGTGGAACTCGGCCAGCCCTAGACATTTTAACTCATTGTCAGCCTCTTTGGCTGCTGCAAGGCTGCAAGAATAGTACTCGCAAGTGATTAGGAATGAGATGGAGGTAACCTTCTTTACTCCATTAAATGCATGGAGCTCCTACATTCTCCTACAATACTCCAAAAGAATAATCCTATCCCCACAATGCTTGGGGAGTAGGTAGTGCTTGCCAAAGAACCCGGTCACCCAAATGTAAGAATGTTTCTAAAATTGAATAAAGTAATTGTCGTAAGAACTCTTGCTACCTTGGACAGTTGATACCCGAAATCCTAAGTAAGTGTCAAAATGTTGTGGTAAATGAAGGTGTCATTTATCTGAAAAAAATTGGGGAAGATAGCTTCCTATTGAATTTGGGGGTAATGATCCCACAAAGCATTTTGTCTAGGCCCATTCCCAAGGATGCCCACTATAACTAAACCCTGAATTCTGGGTCTTTGTTGTGCTAGTGCCCATAATACAGACAAAGTCATGTGTAACTTTGATTTCTAGCTAAAGTTATTCAGTTGAAAATCCTCATGGTTGGCAATAATAGTCACCCAGTCAAATTTCTCCCATGGGTGGTGATGCAGTATAGAAAATAATACATCCATATCAGAAAGTCCCTGGTGTTAGGAATAAGGTGTCTCAACCTTGGATAATTCCTATTCTTATTATTTGTTTTATAAAATGTTTTTATTGCAAATAATGTAATTAAGTGTGAGTGTACATGTCTAGTTGGCATGTTGATGTGTCACTCCACTTGATGTGTCGACATCTTGAATTATGTGTAAGGAGATCATGGTTTAAACAGTTATGATGGATTCCTATGACACGTAAGAGCTATTTCTAGAAGATTCAATGACGGGTGAAGACATGCAATGACATATGGAAACTGATAAAGTTGAGTACTTTACACTCTTCCACAATCGTGGGGTTCCTATTTTCTCAGAGAATGGTAAAACCTTAATATGGCTATCTTTGGAAGTTGCCCTAAAAAGGAAAGTGCATGATATAAGCATTTTTAGGGTTGCAAACAGATATAGAAAAAGAGTGTATTGTTGTTATTGTTCTAGTGCTACTGGATTTGTCTTTGAGTTTCGATTGTCTCCTGAAAGAACTTGCATTGCAAGTGTGTTGTAACCATTGTGTTTAAGATGATATATTGTGCAGGTTTTGGAGTGCTGGGGTTTTTTACTAAAAGGTTTTTCCCAGGGTAAATCATTGTGTCATTCTCTATTTTCTGTATGCATGATATATGGCTGCAATATGTTTGTTAAAGTAGTTAACAAATCTGAAATTGTAAGGATTTAAAAGAATTTGCACAATACTTTCCTTTAGAGATTAGTGTAGGAAGCTGTTTCCACACCTGAGTTTCCTTACAAGTGGTTTGAGAGCCTGATCAACTTTTGATCCTAGTTGTTGGGTAGGGTTTTTTGAGCTAATCTCAAGTTGAGTGGGATTTTTTTGTGCAGAGCATTCTGAATCTTATTTGCAAATTGAGATGCCAAGTTCCTCATACAATAGAATGGAGGTGGAGAAATTTAATGCCACTAATTTTGAGTTATGGAAACTCAAGATGGAAGACATGCTTGAAGACCACGATCTATGGGAGGCTACTTCACTTGATGTGAGACCTATAGTGATATCTCAAGCGGATTGGGAGATCAAGGATTAAAAGGCTAAGGGTCTCATCAGACTCTGTCTAGCAGATGTCATTCTTCTGAATGTTCTTGATGAGACTATTGCAAATTCTGTGGAAATAGCTTGGGTCTTTGTATCAGGAAAAATCTCTAGTGAATAAGCTATTCCTGAGAAAGAAGTTGTATTCTTTAAGAATGGAGGAAGGTGGATCTGTAACTGATCATCTCAACACATTCAATTTATTGATTACATAGTTGGCATCATCTAGTGCCAAGATCAAGGAGGAGGATCAATGTATGACACTACTTTGTTCCTTGCCAGATTCATGGGACCATCTTGTGATGGCTCTTGGAAGTACTATAGTCACATTCTATATGGATGATGTGGTGTCTTCACTGCTATCTGAGGAGATGTGAAGAAAGAATTCAGATTCGTTTAAGGAAGCCCTTGTTGTTCATAGGAGATACAATGACAAAGGAAAGAAGAATGACAATAAGTCAAAGAAGGGAAAATCCAAATCCCATGGGAGTTCTAAGACTCTTGGAAAGTCCAAGGCAAAATGTTGGAACTATGATAAATCTAGGCACTTCCGGAGGGAGTGCAAAGAACCAAAAAAGAAGAAGAAAGGCTCAGATTTAGCTTCCAAAAAATCTCAAGAAGATGGAGATGCTTTTATTGTAGCTTTGGCAGCCCATGCATCTGATGATGTGTGGTTGGTAGACTTGGGTGCTTCTTTTCACATGATCTCTCATTGAAACTAGTTCTCAAAATATGAAGAGTTTGATGGTGGAAAGGTGTACTTGGGTGATGATTCTCACCTAAAGATAGTTGGACGTGGAAGGGTGACTATCAGATTTCCTAGTGGATGAGTAAAGGGAATCAATAGAGTTATGCACATTCTAGGTTTGGCACAAAACCTATTATTTGTAAGTATGTTGAATGATGTAGGTGTGCAAGTTGTCTTTTTGAAAGATGGATGCAAGATGATGAGAGGTTCTATGGTGCTCGCTAAAGGTACTAGGAGAGGTACTTTGTTTTAGCTTGATGCATGCATTGCTTAGTGCAATAGTTATTATGTTTCAAAGAAGAGAGCGGCTATCACTTCATCCCCACCATTTGAACGAGTAGTAAAGAAGACTGTGGCAATGGGTTCTGATGGTAGTGCAGTAAGTGTACTTAAGGGTGCAAACACTTTGGAAGGCAAGCTTCATGCAGAAAAGACAATGTTGTGGCATATGAGATTTGGTCACATTGGTGAGAAGGGTCTTAGGACCTTGAAAACTAAAAATCTCATCAAGGGGCTAAATTATTGTAATCTCAAATTTGATTTCTCTGAACAGTGTGTTTATGGTAAGCAAAATTGTGTTTAGTTCTACTCCATTTCTCACAAGTCTTTTGGACTTTTAGATCTTATTCCTTTTGATGTATTTGGTCCTGTAAAAGTTCCTTCTATCTCTAGTTTTATATATTTTGTATCTTTTATAGATGATTACAGTAGAAGGACTTGGATATATTTTTTGAAAAGTAAGACACAGGTTGTTAGTCGGTTCAAGGAATTTAAGCCTCTTATGGAGAATCAGACTGGTAAGAGAAGCAAGTGTGTGAGAACTGATAATGGTGGTGAGTTTTGTTCCATAGAGTTTGAAATTTTTTCTAAAGAACAAGGAATCGAGAGACATAAGACAACTCCTTACACCCCGAAACAAAATGGAGTTGCAGAGAGAATGAACAGGACACTGATGGAGAAGGCTAGGAGTATGCTTAGTGGAGCTGGTTTAGAACAAAGGTTTTGGGCTAAAGCTATGGCCATTTATTTCTATCTGGTTAACAGATCTCCTACATCAGCTCTTGTTGGTAAGACACCCATGGAGGTGTGGTCTAGTAAGAAGCCTTCAATTAGACATCTTCATGTTTTTGGTTGTGAATCTTATGCACATATTCCAAATGAGAAGAGATCTAAGTTGGAAAATAAAGCTGTCAAATGTATTTTCATCAGATATAGTGTTGGTGTGAAAGGATACAAACTTTGGGATCCTGTGACTGGTAAGGTGTTGCATAGTAGAAATGCTATTTTCAAAGAGCTAACATCTTCTCCTATTGTGCTACAACCAGATGAAAAATAAAAGGAAAAAGATGTTGTTCAGTTTCCTCCTACCCCTAAGAAGAGTGAACAGAGAGATCATGTTGGGTCTAATAATGAGGAGAGCTCTAGCAGCTCTGATAGTTCAGAAGAAGAGGAAGAACAACCTCAACCTCAGCCCTTGAGGAGATCCACGAGAGAAAGAAATAAACTAGAAAGGTTTGGTTATTCTATGTTAGATTCTAGTTGTGCTTTTGCTTTGATTACTAACACTAATGAGCCTAGATTTGTGAAAGAGGCTTTGGGCATGGAAGATGTAGGTTCCTATATTGAGGCTATGGATGATGAGATGGCTTCATTGGAGAAAAACAAAACTTGGGACCTTGTACCTTTGCCTAAAGGGAGAAAATTTGTTGGCTATAAATGGGTGTTCAAGAAGAAATTCCATGCAGATGGTAGTGTTGAAAGGTACAAAGCTAGATTGGTTGCAAAGGGGTATTCACCGGTAGAGGGAATAGATTATGGTGAAATATTCTCTCCTGTTGCAAATTTGACATCCATTAGATTTATGTTATCTCTTGCTGCATCATATGATTTAGAGATAGAACAGATGGATGTGAAGACAACTTTCCTTCATGGTGATTTGGAGGAAGAGATTTATATGTCACAGCCTGAGCACTACATTATTAAAGGTAAAGAGTCCTTAGTTTGCAAATTAAAGAAATCTCTATATGGTTTGAAGCAATCTCCTAGGATGTGGTACCTAAAGTTTGATGCCTTTGTGTTTTCAATTGGATTTGTAAGATCGAAATCAGATCATTGTGTTTATTTCAGAGTTGAAAATGATCGCCTTCTTATTGTTGCATTATATGTTGATGATATGTTGCTATTTG
>MU224636.1:1178831-1210541 GCA_018584345.1 Thuja plicata | reverse complement strand
TAGAAGTTTCCCCTTTAGGGTTTCAGTATCCTTTATAAGGAATCACCGCTTTCATTTCTTCATCGAGATTGTAATTCATTATTGTTGTTAATAGAAGTCTTATTCTTGCAACATGGGTTTCAACTCTCTGGCTTTTTGGCTGTCATAGCTCTCTTTCTCTTCTGTCTTGTTTCTTCTCGTGACAGTGTTTGCATGCAGGTTTCTTGGGTTGATTTGCAGTTCAACAAATCTAATATGGTATCAGAGCTTCCCTACTGGTGGCTGTTCGAGTTTTTCTGAAGCATTCAAGGGTTTGCAGTTTGCCAGGCTGTTTCTGGCATCTTTCATTAGTTCTGGGGGGTCTCTATTTTTGGAGGCATTTTGGATCAAAACTGACCTCACGGTTGAGTCCGGAAGGCCCAAAAACCCTAGGATTGATATAAAATTTGTCCGATTTGGACACCAGAGCATCAGGAAAATTTTCTCGACCTCCTAGGGCCGTACGACATGTTTTTCAAGAAAAAAAAATTAAAAAACGTTAGTTTTTTAATGGTTTTTGGCGTTTAATTAACGCGCTCAGTGTTTTTCACCGGGCGCCGCCGCCGCACCACCGCGGCCCAGCCCCCGGCTGCGCATCCCCTCTGGCTCCACTCTGGTCCTCACCGCTATGCGGCCCCCACCACCTGGCCACCGCTGCCCGCCGGCCTCCGCGGCCCCCTCCGCTACCATCTGCGATCGGCCCGCCGCTCCGATAGGCCCCCGCCACCAGTTCCCCGCCTCGGAAGTGCCACTCCGTCGGCGGTCTTTTGCCAGCCCCCCGGGGGGGCTTGTCTGCTATGCGGTGGTCATATGGGTGCCCGTGGGCCCCAGGTTAAGCCCCCGGTGCACGCCATGCACCCGGGGGCCCAAATTTTTTAGCCCCTGGGGCTCTTTTTGTGAGCTTTTTTGGTGTTTTGGGGGGTACCTGGGCCTTTTTCACTCTACAGGGAGCATACAGGGGTCTTTTGCTGACTTCCATATACCGTCAAAAATCTCTTTCCAAGAACTTTCCGATGATGGAGGTTAGGGTTTTGGGTTCTACCGTTTCAACAACGTTGTTTGCTGTTGAAGTCTGATGTCTTCTTTTGCCTTCCGGGAGTCATATCTGGTTCATCCAGACTCCTTTTTTGGCAAATGAGATATCGTCAGAAAGCTAGTTCAGTGTGCTATTCAGTGGTAGAGGTTATTTTTCTAGGTTCTACTATAGGTTTTCTCTCCTCTGATTTTTTCAGTTTATACCCTCTGGTGGATTGCTTGGTTCTACAGGTCCTGAGATCTCTTCTTCTGAGTTCATAGCTCACTCTTCTTTTTGACTTCTGAGCTTGCATGCTTTTGTTGATGCATTTTTGTTCTGTAAACACACTGAGATAAAGTGCCTACTTCTATATATCTGGGATCTTGTACACCTTGTTCATTTTTTGTACTCGCACTGTGTTATAAAGTGTCATGGGGGGTTATGATGTTTATGTCGCTTTAGGTGCATCCACTTTTGTCAAGTGAGCGTACCTTCCATGACATTAGCCCATGTTGTGTGTCTGTGACACTGCCCTTTATCCTGTGTGTGTGCTTCTGTTGCACTGTTGGTGTCCCTGGTTCTTCTTCTATAGATGTTTCTGGCATTGCATTTCAGTGTTCCTCTCACCTCTCCCAGTTTAGCATTATGGGGGGGTTCACCTGTTGGTTCTTTTGCTTCCTGGTTCGATTGATCAGCTCTTCAGACATTTGTCTTCTCTACCTGGTCATGCACTTCAGTGGGGGTTCTAGCAGTTCCTTTTGACAGAGTTTTCATTTCATGCTTCGGAGATGCTTCCTGCTCTTTCTTGTTCCTTTCTCTGGGACACCTTTTTCCCTAGATTGAAGGCTCAGTTTCCTTCATCTAGTTTGCTTTCTTGTTTGGGTACCTGATCATGCCTAGTTGCCGGGACCCATCTTTCCTGCTTTCTGCAGTAGTTAGTTGTTTTTCTTCTCCCTAAGTTACACTTAAGGGGGGGTGTTAGAGTAATTAATTAAGTTACTCTTTAGTGCTTAAGTTTCACTTAGGCAGTTTCTATTTCCTAGAAGTTTCCCCTTTAGGGTTTTGGTATCCTTTATAAGGAATCACCGCTTTCATTTCTTCATCGAGATTGTAATTCATTATTGTTGTTAATAGAAGTCTTATTCTTGCAACATGGGTTTCAACTCTCTGGCTTTTTGGCCACCATAGCTCTTTTTCTCTTCTGTCTTGCTTCTTCTCGTGATAGTGTTTGCATGTAGGTTTCTTGGGTTGATTTGCAGTTCAGCAAATCTAATAAGTTTGTATGGTTAAATCTTATATCTGGTTATGCTTGGTCATTTGCAAGGTGATTTATCAGTTGGTTTCACAAAGGTACATAGCAAATCAGTTTTCACACTATAACATACTATGTAAACAACAATCATAAAAGGTAAAACTTGCCTGAGTATATGTGGAGCTCAAAATTGAAGAAGGACCTTATACAGTCCTTAGAAATTAGGCTTTTCTTGTCTCTGAATCAGTATTAGAAGGAATAGTGTTCAAATAGTCATTTCAAGCATTGTGATTCATACAAGAAAAATCCCTAACAAATTGGCGACTCTGCTGGGGATAAGAGATTGTAAAGTCTTGTTGAAGTATTCAGAAATCTCTGGTGTTCCACAGTTTAAAAATTTTTAGAATCAGTTGAGTTTTCCCATCCGAGTACACCAACAAATTGGCGACTCCACTGGGGAGCATTGAGATCATAAATCATATATAAGGATCTTCTTGGAGTCTGGTTAAAACTAGCAGCCGTAGAGTTATATTCTAGGAAAGGATATATTCCCCATGCTTTATAAAAAGACTCAAGTCTGTGTGTTGTTTGCTACAAGAATGTTTAAAAGTTTCCACCTGATCTGACTAACAGTGAGTGGTGACTCTGAGCTCTGATTTGCACCAGTGTGCGTGTGAAAGAAAGATTACAAAGAAGGTAAGCTTGCAGCGACAGTGATAGCAGATATTCTACATGTTTTGATGCTGATTTAAAGGTGTCTTCAAAGCACACATATTTTGCAACAGCTCAAATACATCCAGGTATTTTCAAAAGTATTTATAATTTTCCTTATCAAGTGATTATAGCACTAAAGAAAAAAGGAATCAGTTAAAAAAGAGGTTTACATGTTTCAAGTTTTACTTGCATCTATGCAAAATTTGAAGGAAATATGTAAGAGTGGTAGTTTGTAATATTTTTAACTGCTGAGATGTCACAATCTTTTAATTGGAGGGGTGGTAATTTGTATGGGGCAATTAGTTTTTTGGGTATCCCTGGATACCCGAATCATATCCCATCAAAGTTTAAGGAGTATGTGCCAAATTTCACTGGTTTTGGAGAACAATCAGTTGAGGATCATTTAGAAAAGTTTTCAGATTTGATTGATGATCATGACATAACACATGAGGATGTAGTAATGAATTTATTTGCAATATCTCTAGTCGATCATGCTAGGGAGTGGTTTAAGGATTTACCTCATGATTTAGTAGGATCTATGGCTGAAATGGAGGAATGTTTTATTGAACAATATGGTAACACAGAGGACAATAGTGTTTCTTATGCTATATCTTATGTTGAAGAATCTATGTCACACTTGGATCATGATAAAGAGGATCTTGAGGAGGAACTTATCAAGAAACTATCGGCCATCTGAAAGCAAATAAAAAAAGAAGAGGCCAATAGACAAGCTCAAATCAGAATTGACCAATTAAAATTGGAATTGCTGAACCAAATAGCAATAAGTGATGATGAATCTACTGATTTTGAGTCTGAAATTGTTGAAAGTAATGATAATGAATCTGAAAAATTCTGAGATTATTGAAGAATCTAATGATGAGTCTAAAAGTGAATCTGAATTTAGTGATATTAAAAGTGATGAAGATGAGTATATGTTTAGTGATGATGAAGAATCTATCGCTGGTGAAGATATTGCTGACTATGATATTGATATAAAGCTTTATGAACAGCAAGACAAAGAGGAAGATATATGCAGCCAGCAAGATAATAGTTATGATGTAGACATAAGTGTTTGTGGTGAGGATCTTACACAAAGAGATATGATTTCAGAGGTTTCACTACAAGACTCCAACAAAGAAGAAAATTGCAACATCATGCAGGAAGACAGTAAGAAGATAAATGAAGAAGATGACTGTTGTTCCCTTCACAGTGAACAAATTGCAGAGATTTTATCTTTTGAGTATCTCAGATATTCAGGAAATAAAAGCTTTGAAGTTTCATGTCTAGAACATATTAATTTTGACAAGGAAAATGAATCAGTACATTCTGATTTGGACATATGTGATACTGTTTCTTCTTGCACTCCTTCATTAGGCTACAATAAAATTCAGTTTGATTTATCAGATGATGAGGTTTTCAGTGTGATTTCAGATTCAGTAGATGTGGAAAATCCAAATATGGAGTTGAGTACTGATTTAGAGAATAGTGTGGATTTTGAATCTTGTTTTGATTCTAAGTCTGCCTTTGAACTATTTGATAGTGGTCAATCAGTGGCTCAAGTTTCAAAAGAAGAAATTCAATGTGCTGGTATTTTCCCTCCCACCCACCACTTTTTTTTGAGTTTTTTTAATGATGATAAGCTGCAAGATGCTCTTGTTTTTTATGCTGAGATTGTTGCTCCATATCCTAAGATGATTTATCATGTTATTTCTGATGAGTTTCCTAAGTTTGATGATCATTTTCCAAATGATGAGGGCTCTGAAATTTTGCATAAAGATCAAGGTATGTTTTCTCTTGAGATGCAATTGATGGATATGAAGGAAATTAATGATGCTTGCCCAAGAGGTATCATGGATATTGAAACTCCCCCCTTTCAGTTGAATGGTGATTTTGTCAGTTGTGGTTTACAATTGAATGATGATAAATGTCACAGATATCTAAGCATGTTCTTATCTAATGAACGTGACATATATATGCCACAAATTTTTTATGATGAAAATCTGCCTAATGTTTGTGGAAGATCATATCAAGAATATGCAGATTTGTTGTCATATGATAATTTGATACATGATGACAGTTTCTTGAATCCGACAGTTGAGAGTAGCAATGTTATCATATTTTTGAAACATGGGGCAGAGAGCTTTGTGTTTGACAGAGGTAAGAATTAATCTCAATTTTGGGGCTTTGGGCCTCTTGTAGATAATGTACATATTGTATAGTTGCTTTCCTTTTCAGTTGTGTGTTTGCTTCCAGTTAGAGGTTTCCCCATTTTTTGGAAAGTTTTGAGAAGTGCTAGTGGAAAGAGGAGAATGAGAAAAGATAAATTTTGATTTTGAAGTTTTTTGGGGTGGTCTGCTACTCCAGACATATGTGGTTCTCGGTATAAACTTGTGTTTAACCATCCTTAGTCAGAGCCACTATTGGTACTCCTAAATTTGGAACAAATTTGGAGTGACCATGTTAAATTTTTCAGACAAACAAAGTGAATACCCTTGAAATTTTGTGTGAGAAGGCTCAGTTCGAGTGATTGAAAAAGATGCCCGGATGATTTTCATGAGATGCAAGTTGGGGAGAGGCTTCAATTCCTTTCATTTGACATATGCAGTGGGTCCCAACTCTTGAATTTCAGTTCTGACATGTTTAGGGAGTAGTCATTATGAGGTGGTCACCTAATTCTGCATATTGCTAAATTGTCAATTTGCTGTCCGGAGCCTACTTTGCTTCTGAATATCTTACACCCTGTTGAATTTCATAAGCCATCACTTTGGGAATGTGTTCCATGCATATCATAAAGTTTATGTTTTTTAGATCTCAGGTCATTCCGAATCCGTTTGATAAGTTTTCATACTTCCCAAAGTTGGTTGTTCATGAATTGTTTGCATTTTTGTCCTGCCTAGAAATCTGAATAGCCCATTTTGACATGTTATAACTTATGACCAGTTCACCCAATTGAGAAAATTCCTTTTATACTGTGTTTTAGTGGTCACACACTCCATAATTTCCAGTCTGCAGATCTTTATGAAATCAGATGACAAGTTTTTAATAACCATTCTGATAGTGATTAATTATGATTTCCTGTGTTTTCAAGTGCAAAATTGGTAAGTGACCTACTTTGAGCTTTTGAAAATGTGTACCCGGGTGAACATTTTGGATAATTGACTTATACCTCATATTATAAACATAGGAGTGTACCTACCTGAAGATTTATAGACTCCTACCAATCCAGTTATCCACTTTTCCAGAGCCTTTCCGTTTCCAATTTATTAAAGTTTCACTGGAAATGCTGAGTCCAGAATTAAATGGCATACTTTGTCCCTTCCTTATTTGCACCCGGTTCGAGGTCAAGCATAATTGAGGGTTGATCTACATTGTAGACCTAGGAATTAACCCCTTTGAAGATTCCCAAGCTTTGACTAATCCGGTTGATCACTTTTCCAAATTAAATCCAAGTCAGTTTTCTGCATATTTGCATGTTTAATGTTCAGAAAGTGTTTAAGGTGCTATCTTTGCAGAATGGTATCAGTTCAGAAGTTTGTTTTTAGAACAAGATAATTGAGGGGTCATGTTCTACATATGACATTCAGTCAGGCTCCAGAGGTTGAGCTTCTGAAAGATCTTTTTGATGACCCTATGAATTCAGTTTCGGAGGCAATTTATTCAGTTTGCAGTGCGGAAACGAGTTAAGTTTTCAGAATGGCTATTTTGCAAGAGTGATATCTTTCTATCTGAACGATGTTTTCAGGATCTGATTGTGGGACCATCTTCATTACATATGAATGTACTACCTAAATTGATGGTGAAGCTTCAGAATGTCATCTAGTGACTTTACAATAACTGATCCAAAGGCGATTTATGCTGATTCAACATTTCACACTTGCATAGTATTCTGTAAATGCAAAGTTTCATCAGTTGCATATTGTGCCGGAGACTGAATCTAAAGGATCCCTTTCACATGCATACTCGTTATGGATGAATGAATCTTATTTCCAGATTACGAGGTCAGATTACTTTTTTCAGTGAATTTTTGAGGCCAGTTCCAAAGGCCAATTACCATTAATGTGATCAAATTGCATAAGTTTCAAAGTAATTATAAAGGCCACCGGTTTATTTTCAATCTTTGAAATTTAAGATGTGGGCAAGAGGCAATGGTGCAAGAGTGTTTTCGGGTGATGAAAAATGATAATCCATCTGATCCATCCGGACCTCTTCCATTCAACTTTCTGTCAGAGGGTCTATATGTTTGAATTATAGTTTAATGCCAGTTGCATCCTCATTTAGAACCGTTTGCAACTACAATGTCATAAGATTTTTAGGTATCTTTTATGTTTTGGATTGGAATGATCACGCTATATTACCAAAGAATTTTTTTATGGCATGAATAATTGGGATGTGGTCAATATACATAGCAATTTTTGAATTGACTGGGAGCCTACTTGTTTGATCAAGTATAGCATTTGATGGAAGGGCCAGGATTGAAATTGTGAATGCTAATAACATTTGCCAGTAGCTTGTGCTAAATAGTGAAGACCAGACATAATGGAATTGAGTCTGCAAACACATCAAATGTGGAGTAATCAGCGCAAACAATGAGGAAATGATATGTTATGTTTTGAAAGTTTACAAAGCATTTCCAGCTAATGCAATATATGTGTGTAAAGCCAAATTCCGCAACCTTCACCAGCGTCCTCTTATTAGCTGTAGATTGTTTGGAAGCATAGACAGAGAGTTTGTTTACAAGGTTTTTTTTAAACATTAAAATGATAAGTTTCATTACATTTATTCCAATAAGGTCTGCGCAGACAGTGTAGGAACAGTTCACGCCATTTTTGAAGGGGATTTTACACATAAGTCATTGCAAACATTAACAAGAGTAATCAGCTCAGCAACACAGACCAAACATAAACTATTTGACAAGGTTTTTCAAAGTAATTTGGGAGAAAAGCAAAGACAGGGCATGTCAACTATTCAACTAGAGTATTGCATTGTTTAATGCGTAAACAACAATGGTATCTGCAGTCTTTAAACATTTAAATTACAACTTTCATGGCATAGGGTCTGCGCAAGTAGTAGAGGGAGGGATTCTGTTTTGAATGACTTATCTTTATCAAAGTAAATGCTGTGAAATCCAGACCCCTGCGTAAGGCATTGGAGGAGTTTGTGGTGAGAAATGCATTGCAAATATTAAGGGATTCAATGCCACGCAGCATGGGAGGTTTTTGTTGTTTTTCAAACATAGTAATTGCAATTACAAAGGAGCCAAAGCCCACACAGTTTAAGGAAGGCAGTGTAGCATGTCAAGAGGGGAATGTGAGATGGTTTTAGACCACTATCTAATGGTGGATTTAAAACATAGACACTGCAGATAACATTGGCAGGGTCTGCGATAGGCATATGAAGGGATGGTTTGATGTTTTGAAAAGTTTTTAAAGTGTATTTTGTAGATATCACTCCATAGCAGGGGGCGCTTTGGTCCATGGAGGCCATTGGTGTTGATCATTTGCATTCAGACAGCTCCATTAATGAGCAGAACTCAGAGAGATGCCTAGGAAATTGAAAAAACTATGATTTCGTTTTATCCCACATGGTCTCTACAAAGATCTTTTTTGGTGTTTATATGCAAAAACACTAACATCCAAGGTAATTATGAGAGCTTAGAGGCTCTTGGTGAGCTCTTAGGGGCTAGAGGTTGACTTGCATGAGCTCTACCCAGTATTTTGAAGCAAAATCCAAAACTGGCTTTAAAACATGAAATGAAATATCCCACATTGTTCCCACGGAGGCAAACTGAAGGCTTTATATACAAAAACAAGAACATATGAGTTTGAAGTTGAAGAGGAGGCTATCCACGCGTGCCTAGTCATCCAGCTGCCTCAGTTTCTATGCCCGAAAATGAAGGAGAACAAATTTTGATGAATAAGGCATATGGCGTTGGTCGCGATGTCGCGAGATACACTTGGTCGCCCAGTCGCCGAAGGCGCTGGTCGCCCAGTCAGGAGACAATTTGAGGATAACTGCCAACATTCAGAGGCCGGGTGACTAATGGGTAGCGGTTAGTCACATAGTCACGAAACATCAAAGTTGACCGCCGAGACTTGGCGACTAACCGCTAGCGGTTAGTCGCAAAGTAGCCAGACGCCAGAGATAGCTGTCGCGACATGGAGATTGCTGCTGGTCACGCAGTCACGAGATGAGTACAAGCTGCCGGATGCCAGTCACGAGGTCACCCAGGGTAGAAGGTAGAGTTAAAATTGGCTCGCGACTTTGATTTCTTAGTTGTCGCATGGTCGCTAGATGTGACTAAGGTCAAAGGTGAGTTAAGCACAGTTTATAACAGTGAATAAGAGCATGCCACATGTCAAAATCTGGCAATTTCTGGGCAAAATATGCATAAATCTGAGATTTTCAAAGATTTCATAATGTGCATAGTGTTAATTTTAACAGGGAATTTTATATGTTTTGTTGCAAATCTTTTTATTCCCGGAGGTTTTTTAAAGACACTGGAAAAATCAGATTTTTCAGAGATTGGGGATAAATCAGATTTTCTCAGGCATGGAAAAATCAGATTTTGAAGAGGTAAACAAATCAGACTTGCATAAAGGAAGATGAGATAAAATGCATAATATTTTAATTGCACAAGTCAAATTTGAAAGAGCTTTCTGGGAGGTCTTGTAATTAGATATTTTATCAGATTTTCAAAGATATTTTGCAAATGGAATCAGATTTGATGGAATTTTTCAGTGGGAGAATGAAGGATATTTGCAAAGGATAAAATAAAATATTTTCTTAGACAAGTGGAGTTGAAAATTGATTAAATCAATCAGATATTTTGAAAAGAAGAAATGAGTAAAGATCAGATTTGAGAGAAGGACAGGTGTTTTCCAGACATAGTTTTTAGGGTTTGTTCTCTTCTATATCTTTCTTTCTTTTCTTAGTTGTAAGGGTTCCTTTCCTCTGCTCTGTTGTGGTTTTTTCCTGCAGATGCCCAAAGCAGGTCCCTATGGGTCTTGTGAAAATTTTATTGTAAGTTATACTTTTGTGTCTTTGTATATTCATGAAAGCTTATTGTCTGGATGTGCTGAAGAAGAATACAGTAATAGAATACAGTGTAGTTCTCCCTCTTTCATATTATCTTGTCTCTTTGCATTCTGTTTGTGCTCTAGTGTGTTTCACCTGTAAGGAATTTGATATACACCAGCTACAAGGTAGTTTGTTTAATTATTTATGAGTTCCTTTCAAGGAGAGCACTAAGTTTCATAGATGATTTCAGAGAGAAAAACATTGTGATAAGGATTTGATGCAAATGTATGTATATGAGAGGATAGTTTGTAAGGCACTCTATCTTAGCCGCATGTAGTTTGTAAGGCACTCTACCGTATCTCTATTAGTTTATCTCTATTGATTCATGTTTTCATTGACTCTTTGCCCAAGGGGTAGGCACTGGTCTAGAGTATAGTTTGCAGTCTGTTCCTCATCCAATATCAAAAATCATTTCAATTAAACATACTTTTGTTACTAAGAACAAATGAGCTGAACTCATAAGATTTTGTATCAGCAGGATACTATTCAGTTTGTTAATCCCTTGAAGAGTGGATCATTAGGTTATCCCTCCTATAATAAAAGGAAGAAGGATGAAAATCCTTATATCACTGATTTTTTCTATATTCAAGACCATAGTTTGTATGGTTAAATCTTGTATCTGGTTATGCTTGGTCATTTGCAAGGTGATTTATCAGTTGGTTTCACAAAGGTACATAGAAAATCAGTGTCCACACTATAACATACTGTGTAAACAGCAATCATAAAAGGTAAAACCTGCTTGAGTATATGTGGAGCTCAAAAATGAAGAAGGACCTTATCCAATCCTTAGCAATTAGGCTTTTCTTGTCTCTGAATCAGTATTAGAAGGCATAGTGTTCAAATAGTCATTTCAAGCACTGTGGTTCATACAAGAAAAATCCCTAATAGGGTTCCCCAAATATCTTGCATAGAAAGATGATACCCTCCTATACACATTCCTTGAAATCTCTGAAGGGGATCGCCAACTTCATTTTCTTGTATTCCTTTCTCGGGGAATTCGACCAATAGGAATTGAGATGTTTTCAGGCAAGCTGTTGAACTTTCTCAAGCTCCTTCAATGATGCGGCCTAGGAGATGATAGTAGCATTCCTAAATTGGGGGATCCCCAGCCCTGAGGTAGAGGTGGAATCATCAAGAATTACTATGGTTGCTAGGTAATTCAATGGGAGGGAAGCATCAAGCAAAATGACCCGGGTGGGTGTGTTGTAGTGCTTCACCAAGGAGAGATCAACTCTGGTTCCTACACTGAGTAGGGGAAACAGATGGCTTTGATGATGCTTGAGGCCATGTTCTTCACCATTTTATCCCCGACAGATCGCTACTAATACATTACCTGGACAAGGCCCTGTAGTTTGGCCCATGATTCGACCTCTGTGTCGATAATATTCTGAATTTTGGAATCAACCTTGGATCCCATAAGGATGCCCTCCTTTGGATATTTGGATGTTAATGGGATGTTCTATAGCATTTTCTCAGCCCTTATCTTGGTGGCCACCTGGGTGGAAGTGCTTGAGAGTTCTGGACTTCCAGGAGGAGTTGTTACTTTAGACATTGTTTGTTGTGTGATCTGCAACCTGTAAGACTGGACAACCATTAATACATGTGATAAAATATAAAGTAATTTTATGGACTCCAGAGAGTTCACCACCATTTCACACCTATCCCTAAGAAGACATTAGTTCATCAAATCCTAGAAATACAAAAAAGAATAACTTACTTTGGATTTGATGGACACCCTGGGGGTCGGGGATGCTGGATCATGTGACAAATGGGATGAAGGAGCGGGGACTTTGTAGCAACTAGAGTGTAGAGAAACTATTCGTTATTCAAATGACCGGGCAATGAGCCATACTGGGCTGATGTGGGTTGTCACATGGTCATGAAATAAATGGCATTAAAGATGACAGATGTCTTGACACGGGTGAATTGAATGCCAAATGGGATAGTTTTGAATGCTCACATGTGGGGGAATTTAATCTCGCCATCAATGCCAAAGTGACGGGACGAGAGAGAAAAGCTTTAACTCAAACATGTGAGGTGGCGAGTTTGAGTCCAGCAAGAACCAGGTGGGTGAGCTCCAATTGGGTTCAATGACATGGAGAGCACGGTGAGCTCACCATAGGGCGGGTTAGACATGATGGAATACGCAGGCCAAGAACATAGATTTATAAAAAACTACTCTACAGGTGCATGCTATACATATTATCTACATAGACCTCTGAAGAATAGGAGGTTGAGGAATGAATTTATACACCAGAAAACTAACTAACCTACAAATATTTATAATTATTTACATGGAAACTTACATTATTCACAAATGTACACAAAAATACAGTGCACAAAAGGTGGACAACCTTCCTGTGAAGCCATCCCACCAGCGGGAGGTGATGATGAAGACCAAAATACATAAAGAAAACAAAGCGAAAACAAAACCAGAGACAAAAAAGAAAAAAGAAAATAGGAAAGAAACAAAGAGAAGCAGAAGGGCCTACCTTAAACATGAGGAAAAAAGGGAGGAAGCGAATGAGAGGTGCTCTACAAATAAATAGCTTCATGGACCATGAACACCAAAGACCCTGTAGGATAACTGGAAGCACGCACAAGCTTGAACACCAACTTCACTGCTAAACTCTCAAAGAAAATTGCACTTAGCACAAATTCGCTCTTAATCACTCTTAGCTCACTCAGGGTAATTTGTTCACAGTAAATGTAAAAATGAAAATTGAGATTCCATTTATACCCCGTGGGGTAAGTGCACTGCTCCCTTTTGCAAGTCTTGAGAAAAAATAAAACTACCAGACTCTGGGCCTGGGGAATCCATGCAACCACACCCTCTAACTAAAGAAGAAGTGATGGAAAAGAATCTTGGATTCTGGAATCTACCCAGCACAAAGAAACAAAAACACTCTGGGACCAGGTCCCAGAGCAAGGAAGACCAAAAAGAAACACAACAATGGCCCCATGGAGGCAAAGGCCGGAGAAAAGAAAAGAAAAATAAACAAAGGACAAAAGTAAAAAGGGGGACCCAACATTTTTCCCACAAAATGTAGGGATAGGTATGCAGGGCATAACAAATAGTGACTCACTGGGATGAATGTCTTAGTGCATTTGAGAACCATAGAATCTATGGTTAGAAAAATCAAGGTTCATCTTTACCTTAAGCACTTCACTTGCAAGGCATGAGGTGTCTGAGAGAATCTGACTCATCCTAATTCAATCCTTCAATCTCTTGTTAGCTATGAAGTGTGTGGTTTAAAATAAAATGAAGCTGATGACTTCTAGGAGAGGTAGAGAGGAAATTTTGAGTGCATCAAACCAAAATCACTATATCTTGCATGATACCCCAGATTATGGAATTCTCTATTCTTTAGTTTTCCTTTTCTTCTTCTTTTGAAGATGGGAAAGGCGGTAACTCTTTCACCGTGAACCTTAAGCTTGGATAATTTTTATGGTGGTAATTCTTTCACCTTGCCATCAATTTTGTTTTTCTAAGTAGGAGAGACGTTCTAGACCCGAGATATTCTTTTAATTTTTGGACACGACCAATAACCAATGCAATCAATCTACTCTCAAGGATCATACAATTACTTTCTTCTTATATTTTCTGTTAACTCATGTCAGGACTTTAAAGATATGAATCTGATGAAGATTACCCAAAACCTTTAACCATGCATACAAAATAACTCTAGAGTGCAGACAAATCCCACCATGCTAACAATAGATTATAGACTAACCAAAATGCATAAGGAACCATTCTCGGGACTAGATGTCATGCAAAGCATACTTGCCTAAAAAAGAGGGCAACATGCCAGAAACCCAAAAAACAAGACATGCAAAGAAAATAAAGAAAACCAAAGACAAAAAAGAGAGAGCAAAGAAGAAAGCCACAAAAGACCACCAACAACTATTTAAAAGGACAAAACACTCCCAAGGAGTGCTGGGGAAATATTTACAGGCAAAGACAATATACATATGATACAACTTTGGGAAACTTACCTCCCATTTCATTCAAAGTAATGCTTGAGAAACTATCCATTGAAGGGAAATGGGATGGCTTTACTAGTCATGGTGTTGAGGTGATAAGTGTTAGCCCCATAGATTTTTGAGATTAAGTAAGGTCTGAGCTAGAGCCTTTGAAACATAGTGTGCTTTCCTTTCTTCTCCCGGGCCTTGTCCCACAAGAGGACTATGACCAAAACTCAAAAGGATTTGTATTGTGCTCTATGATTGAACCATCATTTGATGACTGCTTGATGATGTGCAAAATGTTCTAGGGTTTCATCCCTCTATTCTTTGATTCTCACTAGGTTCAGGAGGCGAACCTCCACAATGTTGTCCCGAACGTTGAATTCCTGCATAAATTGTAAAACCAGGATTTGTAAGTTGATTGGGAACATAGGACTTTGGCCATAAACCAGGTGAAATGGAGAATTCCCCAGGGCTAACTTGATTTTGATAAGATTCTCCCAAAGGGAGAACCTAAGCTTTTGGTGCCAGTCCTAAGGATTTTTCTCTAGAAAATGTTTGATCACCTCTAGTAGGTTTTTATTGGTAGAATCGGCAAAACCATTACCCTCAGGATAATAGTTGCTGGATAACTTTAGGGTGATCTTCCTCTGATAGGTAAATTCTAATATCTACGCTAATGAAAATGCTAGACCATTGTCCCACACTATAGTGAAGGGCATTTTGAATCTCGTGAGGATTTTTTCTTCCAAGAATTTGATGACTACATCTACTGTATTATTCTTGCATGGGATTTCCTTGGACCATCGGCTATAGTAATCAGTCATAGTCAAAATAAACTGGTGGTAGGAGGATGAGTTGGGTTTTATCTCCCTGATAAAATCAAATTCCCATTGGGAAAAAGGTCAAACTTCAAAGACCGGCTGTAAAGGCATTTCTAGATTCTTCTCACAATGAGCTCCAGTTTGGCAGGTGTGGCACTTCCTCACATGAGTGTGCACATCTTTGAAGATGAAGGGACAATAATATATGGCCTAGAGAATCTGATGGGTAGTGGCATCTACTGAGCCATGCTTGGTTTTGAACTACTCATGGAATTCTTCTATCATTTTGGCAGCTTGGTCCCTGTCTATGCACCAGAGGTAAATCCCTTCAAAATTTCTGTGGAAAAGTGTTCCATTTTTTATCATGAAGTATGCGCTTTTCAATCATAGGGTGCGATTTTTGATAGGGGGAAGCCCCTCCAGGAATCTGTTATTAAGAAATAGGTACACCAGATCATTATACCATTGATCTTGACTGATGGACTCCATAGTATCAGTTTGACATTCAATGTTTGGAGTTACTTCCGCCATCACTCTACATAGTCCGTGGCCTCAGACTATTTTTATTGATTGCATCTTGAGATCATATTCTTGGAGGATGGCCATCCATTTCCCTTGGCATTCACCTAGTTCACTTAGTAGTAGTAATGATTGGACAGCCTAGTCTAGAATGATAACATGCACTTTGCTCCCGAGTATGTAGTGCCAAAATTTCTTCATGGCCCAGAATAGAGAAAAGGCTTACTTTTCTAATGGTGTATATCAAACTTAAGCATTTTTAAAGGGGGATCTCATGAAGGAAATTGGTCACTCTTCCCCTTCAACCTTCTGGGTTAAAACTCTAGCGGTCGAATGCGGTGAAGCAAAGGAGTAGATGTGGAACGGGAGGGAATAGTCTAGACTTGCCAAGACTGGTGCCTCCACTATGGTTTTCTTGATCTAAGAACATTATTGCTTTGCTTTGAGGCTCCACTCAATCTTGGTATCTTTCTTCATCATGTTGTTGAGTGGTTTTGCAATCTCGGTGAATCTAGTTATGAACTGCCAGACAAAATTTATCTTTCCAAAGAAAGATCTCATCTCCTTTATACTGCCAGAGATTTGCAAATTCAGTAGTGCTTCAACACTTTCAGGGTCGATGGATATCCACTTCTTAGAGACTATATGTCCCCAAATATGCACTTCTTAGGGTTGAGGGAAATATCATACCGGTGACATCTCTTACAGATCTAAGCGAGGTGGGTGGAGTGATCACGCCTGTCATAGGAAAAGATTGTTAAATCATCCATATAGATGATTATGCATTTGTTAACTAGGACCTCGAATGCAATGTCCATAGTCTTTTGAAATGTGGCCCTGGTGTTAATGAGGCCAAAGGGCATTCTTTGATATGCAAACATTCCCCACTTGGTGGTGAAGGACATTTTCATTCTATCCTTGAATCTAACCATAACTTGGTTATACCCAGAGTATCCATCCAAGAAGGACATCATTTGAGAACCATTAACAGTCTGTAATACCTCATCGAATGAGGGGAGAGGGTGATTCTCCTCCTTGGAGGCCTTTTTTAAGTTGCAAAAATCCACACACAGGTAGATATCACAACTCTTCTTGTGCATGGGGATTAGGTTGACAACCCATGTTGTATGACAGATAGGAAAGATAATCTGGGCTAACAGTAACTTCTAAACCTCTTGATGAATCAGGGCCTCGATCAGCAGGTTTACCGACCTCTTCTTTTTCAAGAAAGGTTTGGCATCTGCTTTTAGGGGGATGGTGTGAATCATGATAGATGTGTCATAAGTCTTGAGATCCTCATACCCTCAGGAAATAACATCAATGTATTCTCAGAGAACTACGAGAATCTTCTCCATCTCCTCTAGGGAGCAGGAGGTACCAATGTGGACCAATTTTTCTTCATGGACTTTAATGATGTTGACTTTTTTGAAATTTTCTCCCTCAGAGGAGGATGATATCTTTTCTCGGTAGCCAAGGTCCAAATCAAAGATTTGTACTAAAGCTACCATCCCCTGAGGAATGGTGTTGGTGGGTAGGTCAATAATCCCGTTGTCATCTTCACCCTACCTGATATCATCATGATCAATCTCTTCCACAATCTGGTCTGTAAAGATTCCAAAATTTCCATGAAGGCCAAAATATGTAGGTCATCCTCAAAAACCTTAAAGTGGGTGATATTATCCGGGATGGATAGGGTGAGGACTATTTCAAAAGAAAATTTCCGGATCTGGGAACTAACCATCGGCTCGAGGGTGTTGGGAGACACAACAAGGGAATTATGAACATAGTTACATTTATGGGGAATGAGTTCGATGCCAAAAGCATCAAAATATTCAATTAGGATCCATGCCTAGTTGCGGTATGTGGCCAACCTTTTGTCATGACACTTGTATTGGGCCCAGACCTATTTTACAATTAGCTCTGAATTACCCATTGCCCAGAGGTGAGTGATCCCTTTTCTCAATGCGAATAGGAGTCTGAGGACCAAGGCCTCATACTCCGTGATAATATTGGTGTAGTTAAACTGCAACCTATAGGATGAAAGGATGTACTTCCCTCATGGTTTGATTAGTTCCACTCCAGTCTCGCAGCCTTGTTTAGACTGGGATCTATCAAACTTGAGGATCCACAAATCTTTGTTCATTTTATGGGACTAGGGAGGTGAAGTGGAATTTGGATTGGTTTTATAGATGGGAGGTTTGTGAGGTGGTTCTTCCGGCTCTAATGGCGCATTGGTGAGACTTTCTTCCAAATCATCCTCTAGTTTAGGTTCTCAGACAATTGGCACCTCAAGTGTATCATTGGGTGGATTACTTGGTTAAGGAAACTCAACTTTGAATTTCCTTTCCTAAAGGTTGGTGATGTGATGGGTAGTGGTGGCAATGAAAGGCTCATACTCCCATTTAGAATGTTTTTGGTAGTGTACCCGACATCAATTTCTATACAAGAGAGTGACCAGAGATGCCAAGATACCTTGCAAGTCTACCTCACACCTCATTTTTTCATCCAGATCCTAAATTATTTGAGCGGCTATGGGATCCTCCTTGGGGGTGAAATCATATGTCAGGATCTCTAGTGGTTGGTATACCCTGAGGGAGGATTCAGAGAAAAGGACCTCGTTGACCCTCTCGACTTTGGTGAGGGCCTATTTCATTCTGGGTTCTCTCTCTACCCAAATTTGATTCAATTTCCCCTTCCAGGGGACCCACAAGTAGGAGAAGTCCGTCGAGAAATACCTATTGAGGGCCTTTGACCAATTTTGACTTAGTAACATCCCGTAGGTTTCGGGGATGTCCAACACTTGTGTGTCTATTGTGCTTGATAACTGGGGATCTTGGATGAGCTAAATCTGTATGTTCTTCAGCTCACCCACCATTTTCAAAATAGTTTTGTCCAATTGGAATATTGTTCCTTTGGATGGTGTGGGAGTGAGTCTGAGATTCTAGTAGATAGATAAGGGCATGACATTTCCCAAAGAAACAAAATCTACCAGGTAGTTGTATAGGTTCTTCCCTTGAATGTTTAGCCTAGTAGGAAGGGATGATCCTCTATATTTCCCTGGAAGATGGCTGAGTTTGCATCATCAAAGGTGACAGTCTTTAGTGGATAACTGACAGCTTCTAGGTTTCCCAAGAGCTTCAGAAGGGATTTCTTCTACTCAAGACAATTTAGCAAAACCTCCATCAAGATCATGGAGGTGGTGGTACTTTTCAACACCTTAGTGATGTCAAACCATCCCCCAGGTAGACTTGGTTTCCCCTAGCTAGATCCCTAGTGTGGTTAGGGCCAGGTCCTTTTGGTGGGAAATAAAAATCATTTATATTATCTTGGGGGATGGTATTCTTGGGACACATTGACATGTAAGATGGCCCTTTTCCAGCCTGACTCTGGGTGTTATATGGAGTTCACGGGTTGGTGAAGGAATTAGCCTTAAAGACTAGGATGGATTCATCAAAGAACCCCTGTAATTTAGGTTCTTCTTCATACTCTTCATTTGTCACAAAGAATATAGTTACACACATGAAGGAAGTGTGAGGGGCTCTAATGAGGATGCTTCTGGGGGAGTAGGATCAGTAGTTTGTTGTCTGTCTGACTGGGAGATCATGATGATCTTCTCTAGTGTGACATAGTTCACCTTGGAATGTGAGCCAGTGTCATGAAATCTACACCATGTGGTCAGGTTTGGAATTATGTGAGATGCACAAAATGACTAGGTCCAACACCACCCTGAGTGGTGTTTTGATTTGAAGGAGGACCTCTTGTATTTTCATTTTTGTTCCATTGATGTAGGTTTGGCCAATGCCCATTGTTGCAGTTTCGACCTCAAAAATTAGTATTTCATTGCCTGGAGAAAACATTCCCTCTCTGGGAATTGTAGTTGTGGGGCACAGAAGGCCCCACATTTAGCTGTTCCATGTCCATGGTTAGTGAGGACACCAATCACCGAAGGGATTCATCCTTAGTGAACAGCTGGGTAGTTGTGTTACAGTGTGACAATTGTTGTGGTGGATTCCCTGGGAAAGCAATAACAACTCCTGAAGTTGAGGATAACAATCCTCCAACCACAGATGAATGGAAGAAAGGTACTCCAAAGGATTGTGTTAATGATTTTTACATTTCTTGTGGCTGGTTCCAGGGAACATATTCTAGACCCAATATTATCTGGGATTGAAATGGGTAAACGTATCAGGCCTATTGGTCTGTTGGCAGTGGGCCCATGGCCATCGTTGGGTCACCCATTTCCAGATTGGGGTTGTATCCCCCGACATAAGGAGTTCTGTCAGGTATCATATTGAAGGGTAAACTTTTTCCAGTCATGTCGGGAGCCTTGCTCAAACCACATGACAACTCCAACGCTAAGTTGTAAACTTTTTCTAGAGTATCCTAGTCATTAGCGGTGGTGGTTCTCCAAAGGAGAGTAGAAACAATGGGGTCCATGACATTCAGGTATGTCTAGATGGTTACATGAGTGGATGGGATGAAAGGGCCTATGCACCGCTTCAAAGCACATTGGAACCGATGGTTGAATGTAGCAAGAGGCTCATTTGGTTCCTTCCTAATAGAGATGAACTAGCTGTGGGACCATGCTATGTCCATGTGAATGAGAAAATATGTCAGGAAGGAATCTTCCATATCCTGCCAAATGTTGATGGAGTTAGCTGGCAAGTTTAGGTACCAATTCAACTCATTTTTTCCTAAAGACAGAGGAAACATCTGGGTTACAATGTCCTGATGTTGTATCTGGTGTCTGTTCATGGAATCCTTATAGGCCTAAAGGTGTTCTTCCACAGTTTGTGGGCCTAGACGCTCATACTTGGGGCACATATTCTCTGGATGTGGAGGAAGATTGTTTGTAGCGCTAGAGAACTACCCCATTAGGGACTCGGTATTACCAAAGTATGTAGCCATTAGGACTGTTTGGTTTTTTCTGGGCTGGATGTTAGTCCCCGGGATTATCTGAGGGATTTGGGTATTTTGGTGTGTAGCGAATCCCCAGATAAAATTGGCTGGCTATTTCATTTGCAGGGTACTTTTCTTTTGGGCAGGAGGCCTGATTTTTGCAAACTCTCTAGGATTCAGGGTTGATTAAAGGATTCTTTCAAAGCATAAAAGAAAAATGAACCTATCCCACTAAAATCTTGGCTCCTAAAACTACTGCTTGGTGAGCCCTCATGTGGTGTAAAATTAAAATCTTCCAAGGGAGATGAGCTCATGCCCTCCTTCTAGTGCCATTTTTTGTTGATGGGACTTTGTGACCTACTCTGCCAATAGAGGTAAAGTTGTCACTAGGTACCGAGGTACCGGCCAACTCCGCCTGAAGAGGTTTGCTAGAGAATGAATTCTCCTAGCCTCCAATCACCTGGTAGTTGGGTCTTGTCGATGTGGGGGAGATAAGATGGGTAGGTGACTATTTTTTGTGGGGATAGCTAGTTTTTACTCACCTTCTCAGGGATTTCAAATGGATGGGGTTCTTTCAAGCATTTGGATTAACAAAGAAAACTCAAAAGATCAATCAAGGTTAGATATACATCTCTATCTATAGTTATGCAATATATATTCAAACATCAAACTAAGCTCTAATGTAAGAAAACAACACTAAATACAAAATACATAAAGAACAAGTGATTCACATGCATTCAGTAGAAAGGGGAGATACGATCATTAATCTAAACTAAAACATAGGAGCAAAGGACATAGGAAAACATACTACACAAAAGATGGTCTCCATCTTCATAGATTAGAACAACACATAACATATAGCCACAAGATGTTCTTCCTTCTTCATTAGCTCAAATGGTTTGAGCATCACTAGCGAGCAAAATAATGGCTCCAAGGGAGCATTCTAAGAGACTAAGAACAACTTGAGCATTAAGCTCCTGAAAAACATCTAAAAATAAAATGCTATGCTTCTATTACTTTCTATACTACAAAATCACAAATTTTTCCGACCCTTGTTATGGCGTCAGAATTCTTATTTATACACAAATTTTGACCTAAAACTTAACCTAATCTAGCTTATCACTTGCCAAATATAATACATTATCTTGTGGCCAGTACTACCTACACCACTTACAATCACCTCAGGATATTCAGAGGTCTAAAAAGACAAAAGAAGAAGATAAGAGGAGAAATCTAGAAGAATCATCCTAGAGAAGAGAGTTGGGGTACTTATAGAAGAAATCAGATTGTCCTAGTATCTGAGGCTACATACCTCATAAATGCAAATTTCAGCTCCCTATCTCCAATGTACACCAGGTAATTAAAGTGGGAGTGGCACCTTGTTTGAAGCATCTGTTAGAGCCATCTCTTCCATCTAACATACCTTATCTAGATCATCATCTTTCTAACCCATATTAACTACTTGATAGTGATCAGTCAGCTCTGGAGAACCTTGACATAGATCACAGTGAATGAATACAAAACTTTGGATCCAGAATTCTAGAGTTCGGGAGATTACACTCAAAGAATAATGAATTTGCAAAACTATACCCTACTGGTGAAAATATCTGAAGATGGGAGAACTTTACTATTCCTTGTTCTATTTGAAGGCATCCAAAATATGGATGATCCCTTCCTCATCCACCTCTCTGATACAGTCCTAGCAGTTGTTAACAACCCCAAACTTCTTGTCAACATCGATGACCCCTTCCTTGAATTTTGCAATCACTTTCCTTGCGTCATGGGCCTGGACCATCATCTTGGTTAGGTGCGACATTTTTCCTTTGTCAAAATATCTAGGGGACCGATATTGGGACTCCATCAACTCATCAAATTTACTCAATACACAATCTTCTGGAACACAATTTCCGGTATTGAAGGGATCAACTTGTGAAACCCTTGTTACAAAAGCTGTATATGAATCTAAAGAATTCTAGACTACCAGGATTCTCTCTTTAAGGACCACTACTAGTTTCTTTCTCACCTCAATTTTGAGACCAAGTCTAGAGTGTTGGGCTTGGAGGAACCCAAAAGGTTTATCTCCCAAAATGCATGTTTGTGTAATGAATTCCTCTCCAAAGTTCATTATTTCTTTGATTTCAGACCTTCATTCTTAATATTTTTCCATCTCCATCTTCCATAGGGAGACTTCACTATTTACATAGCCCAAGATTTTATTGGCCTGATAGAGGTCTGGGAGTGTCGCTACTAGGAACTGCCTTACGGTGGTGATTTGCTCAGTAACCCACCCGTCCACAGCTTGTGCTTTCTTCTTCATGGCCCTTAGAGAATCAATGTCACCCTACATAAGTGATGTTTTTGATGTGGAGGCTTTTGGATGAATCTCATCCAATGACTGCGTTAGTGCTACAAGAATCCCGAGGATATTTACATTCTTTTCCTTTTCCTCCTTCAGTTTCTAGGCCTGTTTGTCGTATCAGGCCTTAATTTCCTAGCTCACTTCTTTTAATAGGTTCAATTCTCCATGTTTCTCTCTCCTCCCTAGAGGAACCTCAGTGATTATATATTCTACAGTGCCTATTGTTGCTTCCTCTGCATTTGGGGGAGGCATCACCACTACTGTGATTATACTTCCTCCCAGACTAGTCCGAAGGGTATGGATGGTCTGGGCCTTCTTAGGCTTCTTAGCCTCTTGGTTCTGGGCCATCATTTCAGCCAGGGAGAGAGGGGCACTTGCTACCATTGGGGCCTTTCTTTTTAGGGACTCTACCAGCCATTGTGTCGGCTAGGGTGATCTTGCTGCTAAAGCTTGGGCATTGGGGTCTTCTTCGGTGTACTGTGGTGTTTCCTTGGTATCCATAGCCATGTTAGACTCTTTTTATTGCTCCCTGGGGTTTCCCGTATCTTCCACCTCAATGGAATTCACATCAAAATCTCTAAGATTTCTCCTTCTCCAGTGTTTGTGATCTCAGTACCATATTTTTGGGGTTATCCCCCTCATCATGTTGTTTTGTTCTTCCTCGGTCTCATCCACTGGGACATTCTCCTCCAAGGGAAAATATTTTGGAATGGCCAAAGGTATCTGGCCTAGATCTGACTATTGGGCCACAGAGACCACCTTGCCAAATGTCCACACTCTAAGGTACCTAATCACTCAGAGTCACTAGAGGCATTTGAAGCATGATAATAGGGGGCACAGTTTCTCTTGAAGGTTGGGTTCCCCAGTGATTGTCAGCTTCTCTTCTTGTATTTTCCTCTCCTATGTCTCGGTCCCCAGGACCGGTGTTTCTTCTACATCTTATGGATTTTCTTGTGCCTGTTCTTGTTCCTACTCCCAGAACTCTTTTATCGGGGCTACCTCTTCTTGTGCATCGGTCTCCTCCACTGCACTCTCCACATCGGCCTGCAAGTTCACCAAGTCTTTCTTCTATAAGAGGTCATCAAAATCATCACATAGAGGGGAGGCCACCAGAGGATACTCTGGCTCAGGAGAAGAAGGGATGAGTTCCACCTGTGGAACATATGGCATCTCGGGACCTGTATCTGTAATTAGTGGGGGATAATCCACCCTTTGCTTCTTTCTTCTTATTTGTAGTAGGGCCCCGACATCCAAAATAGCTATAGTTTCATCCTCAGCCTCCGTCTGCCTACTCATGAGTGCTACCAATGAAGGGAAACCTTTTGGGAGGGAATATCGCACCAGAGTTACTGGAAGACCGAGAGAAAGTCAGGCACTCATTGATTCACTCAACTGGCGGGATGTCTCAAGCTGAGTGTGAATTTGTTCCAGAATATGGAGCGGAGCCAGGGGTGGAACCTAGGCTAGGGTTCTCTCTTTAGCTTTCTCCTTATCTTTAATCTCCCCATCCACTCTGAAGGCTGAAGTGGACCCCTGTAAAATTGGACCCTAGTGGGTTCCTTTCTTGCACACTTGTGCAAAATAATCGTGGTTGTGCTATATGATGCCCTGATTGATGTCCTCAATTGTCAAAATCTTTTGGGTGTCCCAATCCACCAGAGGGAGATCCATCTTTTTGATCCCTTGTTACTTGTATGATGGGTCCTCCAAAGGCCCACTAGCTAAAAAATCTTTTGGAAAGGTCCAAAGGTCAAGGCTCTTCATCATCCCTTTGGTCATCCTCGAGTATTTCCAGCCCCAGAGGTCAAAATAATCTTGGAAATCTACCCAAAAATCCTCCATGTGAGGCTCATGGGGTGCGGACACTCGAGGTAGTGCTGCATTGATCTTTCCAAGTGGGTCAAAAAAATTTCTTGCTAGGTGGAAATCGGCCAGCCCCAGACCTTTTAACTCATTTTCAAACTCTTTAGCCACTGCAAGGATACAAGAATAGTTCCCACAAGTGATCAGGAATGGGATGGAGGTAACCTTCTTTACTCCATAAAATGCATGGAGCTCCAATATTTTCCTACAATTCTCCAAAAGAGTAATCCTATCCCCACAATGCTTGGGGATTAGGTAGGGCTTGTTGGAGAACCCGATCACCCAAATGTAAGAATGTTGCTGAAATTGAATAAAGTAATTGCCATAAGTACTCACCAAGGTCATTGCTTCCTTGGAAAACTGGTACCCAACATCTTGAGTAAGTGTCAAAATGTTGTGGTAAATGAAGGTGTTATTTACCTAAAAAAATTTGGGGATAATGATCCCATAGAGAATTCTATCTAGGCCCATTCCCAAGGAAGCCCACTGTAATTAAACCCTAAATTTTGGGTCTTAGTTGTAGAAGTGCCCATAATACATACAAAGCCATGTGGTACTTCAATGTCTGGCAGACGTTGTTCAATTGAAAATCCACATGGTTTGTGATAATAGTTGCCCAGTCAAAGTTCTGCCCATGGGTGGTGATGTAGTATAGATAATAATACATCCATGTCAAAAAGTCACTGTCATGGGGTTCCCCAAATATCCTACATAGAAAGATGATCCCCTCATGTACACATTCCTAGAAATCTCTGTGGGGGATCTCCAACTTCATTTTCTTGTAGTCCTTCTTCAGGGACTTCAACCACTAGGAATTGAGATGTTTCCAGGCAAGCTGTTGAACTTTCTCAAAATCCTTCAATGATATGGCCTAGGAGATGATAGTAGCATTCCTAAACTAGGGGATCCCTAGCCCCAAGGCAAAGGTGGCAACATCAAGAGTTACTATAGTTTTTGGGTAATTCAATGGGAGGGAAGCATCAAGAAAAAAAAACCCAGGTGGGTGTGTTGTAGTGCTTCACCAAGGAGAGAATCATCTCTAGTGCATGCACTGAGTAGGGGAAACATGTAGCTTTGATGATGTAGGAGGTGGCCACATTCTTTTCCATGTTATCCCCAACATATCATTGTTGATACATTACCTGGACAAGGTCCTATAGTTCGGCCCATGATCTGACCTCTGTGTCAGTAATATTCTAAATTTTGGAATCCACCTTGGATCCCACAAGAATGCCCTCCTTCAAATATTTGGATGTTAATGGGATCTTCTCCAACATTTTCTCGGCCTTTGTCTTGGTGGCCGACCAGGTGGAAGTGGTTGGGAGTTCCATAATTCCAAGAGGAGTTTTTACTTTAGACATTGTTTGTTGGGTGATCTGCAACATGCAAGATCGGTCAACCATTAATACATGTGATAAAATATAAATTAATTTTATGGACTTTGAAAAGTTCACCACCTTTTCACACCTATCCTTAAGAAGATGTTAGCTCATCAAATCCTAGAAATACAAAAAAAATAACTTAATTTTGATTTGATCAACACTCGGGGGGCTTGGGGATGTCAGCTCATGTAAAAAATGAGATGAAGGCCCAGGGACTTCGTAGCACACAGATTGCAAAGAAACTAGTCATTATTGAAATGACCAGGTAGTGAGCCGTATTGGGCTGACGTGGGTTGTCACATGGTCATGCAATAAATGACATAATGGCATTAAAGATGACATATGTCTTGACACAGGTGAATTGAATGCTATATGGGAAGGTTTTGAGTGCTCATGCATGGGGGAATTTCATCCCACCATCAATGTCGAAGGGACGGGAGGAGAGAGAAAAGTTGTAACTCGAATAGGCGAGGTGTTGAGTTTGAGTCCAGCGAGAACCAGGTGGGCAAGCTCAAATTGGGTTCAACGGTATGGAGAGTGCGGTGAGATCGCCATAGGGTGGGTCAGACATGATGGAATAAATAGGCCAAGCACATAGATTTATAGAAAAATACTGTACAGACGCATGTTATACATATTATCTACACAGACCTCCGAAGAACAAGAGGCTGAGGAACGAATTTGTACACCAGATGACTAACTAAACTACAAAGATTTATAATTATTTATATGGAAACTTACATTATTCACAAATGTACACAAAAACATAGCACACGGAAGGCAGACAAATTTCCTGTGAAGCCATTCCACCAACAGGAGGTGATGACAAAGACCAGAAGATAGCAAGAAAACAAAACAGAAACAAAACCAGAAATGAAAAATAAAAAAGCAAACCGGAAATAAACATAGAGAACCAGAAGGGCCTACCTTAAACACTAGGAAAAAAGGGAGGAAGGTCACGAGAGGTGCTTTGCAAAAAGATAGCTTCATGGACCATGAATATCGAAGACCCTGTAGGATAACTTGAAGCACACACAAGCTTGAACACCAACTTCACTGCTAAACTCTCAAACAAAATCACACTTAGCACAAATTCACTCTTAATCTCTCTTAACTCACTGAGGGTAATTTTTTTATGGTAAATGTAAAAATAACAAGTGAAACTCCATTTATACCCCATGGGGTAAGCACACCACTCCCTTTCCCAAGTCTCGAGAAAAAGGAAAACCACCAAACTCTGGGCCCAGGGAATTTGTGCAACCACACCCTCTAACTAAAGAAGAGTCTATGGCAAAGAATCCAGGAATCCATAATCTGGTTGACACAAAGAAACAAAAAAAATCTGGGACTATGTCCCAGAGTAGGGAAGACACAAAATAAACACGATAGCCCTGGGGAGGCAAAGGTTGGAGAAAAGAAAATAAAAAGAAATAAAGGACAAAAGAAAAAAGGGGGACACAACATTTTTCCCACAAAATGTAGGGATGGATATGCAGGACATAACAGATAACAACCACTGAAACTCACTAAAACTCATCATTCATTATAAATAGGTTTGACAACATACTAGGAATAAAAAGTTATTGGTTGACATTAATGAGTATATAATATCTGATCATCCTATGATAAAATCACTATGCCTTCATCAAAACATACTTACCATCATTGAATTATATATGCCAACAATCTCTCCTTTTGGCATTAATGGAAATACTATCTTCATCAATAGAATATCTGCAACATCTGTAACATGAAACATGAAGAAAAATGTTTCAACTTCTGTCTTTCACCTATTCTAAAATTACTCTCCCTTTCACTAGACTTCATACATACATATTCACATCTTCTCCTCCTTATTTTGAACTTCTCCTCCTTAACATACATCTTCTCTCCCATTGAAAACAATTCCAAAGGTGCTAAATACATATGATAATACCTCTAGAGTACTTGGATAACTAGAGAACATCACTTAATAGAATGCTCCCTCTAAGGAGTATCCTCGTGCAACAACAATCCACACATAAGAATGTTCAATCAATATAGTGGGACTAATACAACTACATCTTCTCCTAATTTAGAAAAGATAGGGGAATTACCCCTAACCTACTTCTTAGGTACTCAAAATTATTCTTAGATAATTTCTTAGTAAAGATATCAACAACTTGATCCTTAGTTTGCACATACTCCAACCTTACATCCTTTTCATGCTCATGTTCTCTAAGAAAATTATATTTGATAGCTATGTGCTTAGTTTTAGAATGCATCAAAGGGTTCTTAGAAATGTTTATAGAACTTGTATTGTCACAATAGACAACCACATGTTCAGTTACCTTCTCCTATATTCCTTCCAGAGTCGGTTTAACACACACTATCTGAGTACAATTAATTGCAGCAACAACATACTCAACTTCACCTATTGACTGTGATATACAATTATGCTTCTTACTTATCTAGGATACAAGTCTCTCTCCAAGAAAGAATGCACCATCACTTGTGCTCTTTTGATCATCAACATTTCCTGCCACATCAACATCAATAAATACATTCAAAGAAAAATCACCTTTCTAACCATATTAGAGACCATAATCTTCAGTCCTCTTAAGATATTTGAAGATTCTCTTCACTAAAAACATATAAGATTCCTTAGGATTAGAAGAATATCTAGCTACTAATCAAACTATTTGTGCTATATCTGATCTATTGTGTACAACATATTGTAGCTTACTGATCATCGACATGTAAAGTGTCTCATCCACTTCTTTAGAATCAACTTTCTTTGACAAATTGAAACCAATTACAATAGGGGTACCAACTGGTTTTGAGTCCTCTAGTCAAAAAGTCTTTAGCATTTCCTTTACATACTTGGAATCACTTATGAATATGCCATCTTTCATCTATTGAACTTTCAATCCAATGAAGAATTTGATCTCACCTATCATAGACATCTCTAATTCTTTCCTCATCTCATCTGCGAATGTTCTTCTAAACTCTTCATTGCCACAAAAAATGATATCATCTACAAATATCTATACAATTACCAATCTGTCAGCTTTTCTTACCTTGAAATACACATTGTTGTTGTCACTTGTTCTGACAAAACCAATTTGAATTAGATATGAGTGCAAGCTCTCATACCATGCTCTAGGTTCTTATTTCAATCCATACAAGGATTTCTATAATCCACACACCATATTTTTACCTTCTGAATTAGAAAATCCTTTAGGATGTTCAATGTAGACCTCTTCTTCCAAAATACCATTAAGAAAAGTTGACTTGACATCCATTTGATATACCTTGAATCCTTTGTAAGTAGCATAAGCAAGTAATAACATTACACCTTCTAGTCTAGGCACAGGTGATAATTTTTCACCATAGTCCATTCCTTCATCTTGAGCATATCCTTTTCACACCAAAATTTCCTTGTTTCTTACTACTTCACCAGTCTCATCCATCTTTTTCCTGAAAATCCATTTCATACCAATCAAATTATTGTCCACCAGTCTAGGCACTAATGCCCAGGTTTTGTTCCTCTCAATCTATTCCAATTCTTCTTCCATAGATTTCACCCAATCTTCTTGTTTCGATTCTTCTTTCACTATTTTTGGCTTAGATTGAGATAACCAGTATGTACCTTCTCTATCCTTTCTTCTATTTTAAACACATGCATTTCTATCTCCATAATTGATCAGGTGAGTGATTCAACTTAACATACTTAGGCAATACCAGTTTAGTTCTAGGATTTTTTTCAACTGTTTCTACTCATTCCTATTCATTTACCTACGTATCCATCAATTATTCTGTAGTGTCTTGATCCACTGATTGCACATAGACAAACCCATGCTAATCTTCAGGTTTTCTCTTGCTGGATTCACTTTTTTGAAAATTCATTTATTCTCACACTAGCACTTTCCACTATCTTATTTGTTCTTTTGTTCAAACACTTGTAAGCTTTACACTTAGAGTAATATCCTCAGGATATCCCTTTGTCACTTCTTGGATCAAATATTCCATGATTTTTGTCTCTTTTAATGTAGCATGTACTTCCAAAGATTTTAAAACAATTAACACATGGTGTTTTGCAATACCATAGATCATAGGAAATTTTGTTTGTACCTTCTTTTAGCTAAGCTTTGTTCAAAGTGTAAACTATAGTGCTAACCACTTCTCTCCAATAGGTCTGAGAAACATCTTTTTGAATCATTAATGTCCTTGCACAATCAATGATTGATATATGTTTCTTCTTTCAACAATATCATTTTTCTGATGTGTTCTAGGAGCAAACACCTATCTCTGAATTTCCTGATCTTCACAATAAGCAGTAAAATCATGTGAAGTAAACTCACCTCCTCTTTCAGATCTAAGAAATTTCAAAGTCTTACCTATCTCCTTCTCCACTCTACCTTTATAGATCTTAAACATGTGAAAAGATTCAGATTTTTAGTTTAAGAAAATAACCCACATCTTTCTAGAATAATCATTAAACAAATATCATGAAGTATCTATCACCATAGTAACTCCTAGTTCTTATAGGACCACATAGATCAATATGAACCAAATCTAAGATATTTTTCAGAAGAATACTTTTTACTGATGACACTAGAACTAGTTAACTTTCCAAGCTAAAATTCATCACACATTACATTGTCTGGTTTGACTAGGTTGGGAAATCCTCTCACTACTTCATCTTACTTACTTTGATCAAATTATCAAAATTTACATGATGAAATCTCTTATGCCACAACCAACAATCTTCAAACTTAGCTAGCAGAAAAATCTTAATAGTAGAATTCAGATGGAACAAGTTATCTCTTGTTTGTTTACTAGTAGCAATCAGTTCTCCTGATTCCCCAATAATTTTGCACATACCTCCATTGAAATCTAATCTAAAACTTTATTATTTAACTTCAAAATGCTTACCAAATTGTATCTTAAATCATCAACCCAGTAAAAATCATCACAAATATTTTTATCATTCAAAGCAATGGATCCTTTACCTTTCAAGAAACAAGGAGCATCATTTCCAAACCTTATCGAGCCTCCATCACATTCCTCCAACTTAATGAAATTATTTTTATCACCAATCATGTGATGAGTGCATCCACTATCAATAATCCAATTGCCACTATAATTCATGTTAGAAAATAATGCTCTGTCACCTTCTTCTAAAGGATCTTCCTTTACTGCAACAAACATAATTTCTTCTTCATCTCTTCCATCAAATTCCTCATCGGTAACACCTTCTTCAACTAAGAAAGAAAATTTCTTCTTCCTATTCTTAAATTTTCATGGTTTCTCCTTCCTATCATTGTTAGGACATCTAGATGCAATATGACCAATTTTTTTTACAAGAAAATCACTTCAAAGGCAACTTACCCTTGTATTTACCTTTCCCTCTAGGCAACCTTCTAGCAATCAAGGCTTCTAGATCCTTGTGATATATTTCTTCAGATGAGATCAATTCATAATCATTAGAGTGACATTTTGAAGAACTGTTAGACATCTCAATTCCTTTCCTAGATGGTGTTAGGGATTTTTCTTGTATGAACCACAATGCTTGAAATGTCTATTTGAACCCTGTACCTTCTAATTCTGATTCAGAGACAAGAAAAGCCTAATTGCTAAGGACTGGATAAGTTCCTTCTTCATTTTTGAGCTCCACAAATACTCAGGCAGGTTTTACCTCTTGAAATTACTTTTAACACAGTATTTGTTGATGTGGACACTGATTAGCTATGTATCTTTATTGGACCAACTTATGAATTATCTTGCTGATGACCAAGCATAACCATAAACAAGATATTACCATACAAATCATAGTTATG